>JBBJLS010072711.1:0-5000 GCA_037577275.1 Bryconaethiops microstoma
GGATGTGGAGAATCTGTGCTGCTGTGATAAAGGAGGGATTTTAAACTTTCACATCATTAAACTGCACTTACAGTGAATCCTGATACACTTCAGAAACAGGCAGTTACAGTTGATTTAAGTATTTCTAATGTTTTCTTGTAGTGAAATGTTGAAGGAGCAGCGTAGTTTATCCTGGTCTGTAGTTGAACGTGGCACCGCGGTAGTTTCAGACGGAGCTGGTTTGGGAGATGTTTTGATGCTTGTTGTCGCCGCGGTGGATTCTTTTCCGTTTGCCTCCCACTCGCTGTGACAGTAATGTTTCCGTGGAGGCAGATTTGTAGGGTGTTAAGCGTCTTTTATTATGGGGTTTCCTGCTGGATCTGATGCTTCTCCAGCTGTTGAGCGAGAGACTCATTTTGTCCTGAATTATGGGACATTTTCCTTCAGCATTTACCAGCTGGAGCGGAGATGATGAGCCTCAGAGCTGTAGAACTTCACCCACTGCCTGAGGTGGCGTCAGAAACGTGAATTATTTAGATCAGGGCTGCACAACATATCGTCCCCTGATTATTATCGCGATATCGGCCTCTACAGTACTGATATCACAGAATATACAAATGAGTCTCTAACCAATCAGTGTTTCTGCCAGGATGACCAATCACAGCTCCGGGGAAATTACTGGGTGTTCTGAAGAATGTAATACAGAATTCGTCCTAATTCATTCTTGCACGACTTTATAACCTCCGTTAAACAGGCTGTTTCTGTTACTGTGCCTGTAAAGGAGCTCTGTTCTGATTGGCTGCTCTGTATTGCAGCTCATTCAGAAGAGTCCACTCCTGAGCACTTCGTTGTGAATGGGCGGGGCTAAACTTCTGTAGGCTGAATAATGATGTGTGTGTTGGTTTTGTGACATCACAAAAACTATGATTTGAAAACGAGCTGTTTTTGCAGGATAGTTTCCCTATATGGGCTGAATGGACGTAAGGTTAATGTACATTTTGAAACAATATTTACACACTTCAGGCCTTTTTAATTGCAGTAAAATGTTGATTTGGGCCCTTTAGTGTATTGAAAAGCATCATAATCGCAGTATGTAGCAGTAAAATCACGATACTGATATTTTGTTCGTATCGTGTAGCTCTACTGTAGACTGAAGATGAGAAGATGGTTCCGGTTTTGATCCTCTGAGAGGCGGAGTTTATCTTTTGAGTGATTGTTTTGAATGTTCAGAGGCGGCAGGGAAGTTCCAAACTGAACTTACAGAACTCATTAAAGCCATAGTCTTAGAGCCGTAAACAGGTTTCAGTAAGTTCTAGATACGTCACTGACTGTAGAGATGTAGTGTAAACAGGGTTCAGTCAGTTCTAGATACAGCACTGACTATAGAGCTGTAGTGTAAACAGGGTTCAGTCAGTTCTAGATACAGCACTGACTGTAGAGCTGTAGTGTAAACAGGGTTCAGTCAGTTCTAGATACAGCACTAACTGTAGAGCTGTAGTGTAAACAGGTTTCAGTCAGTTCTAGATACAGCATTGACTGTAGAGCTGTAGTGTAAACCGGGTTCAGTCAGTTCTAGATACAGCATTGACTGTAGAACTGTAGTGTAAACCAGGTTCAGTCAGTTCTAGATACAGTATTGACTGTAGAGCTGTAGTGTAAACAGGGTTCAGTCAGTTCTAGATACAGTATTGACTGTAGAGCTGTAGTGTAAACAGGTTTCAGTCAGTTCTAGATACAGTATTGATTGTAGAGCTCCTTGTCTGTGAAACAGATTTATACTTTTATTTTGGACACTGAGAAGTTGGTGTTGGATATTTTTCCGTGTTTGTTCTGTTATCTAGCTCTGAAACTGGGCTCAAGAAACTTCTTCCTCACGTCCACTTTCGGCTCGGTAAAGAACCGTGTTTGCTCCCTTTGCGGTTCCTTGGTTAGAACATTTGCCGTGCCGAAAGCCGCTGTGCATTTTTCCCCAGTTGGCAAGTTTGGTGAGACGGAAGCAGCGGAAAGTCTCAGCAGATCTTTATCAGATGTTTTGACTCGAGAGGAGGAGACGAGAACCCAGACACTCAGATACAAACACGACTAGATACTCAGTTTATCTGTCCATCGGGAAAAGAGTGGATCTCTCTCTCTCCATCTCTCTCTGTCTCTCTCTCTGTCTCTCTCTGTCTCTCTCTGTCTCTCTCTGTCTCTCTCTCTCTCTCTCTGTCTCTCTGTCTCTCTCTTTCTCTCTCTCTCTCTGTCTCTCTCTCTCTGTCTCTTTCTATCTCTCTGTCTCTCTCTCTGTCTGTCTCTCACTGTCTCTCTGTCTCTCTCTCTCTGTCTCTCTCTTTCTCTCTCTCTCTGTCTCCCTCCCTCTCTCTGTCTCTCTGTCTGTCTCTCACTGTCTCTCTCTCTCTGTCTTTCTCTCTGTCTCTTTCTCTCTGTCTCTCTCTTTCTCTATCTCTCTCTCTGTCTCTCTCTGTCTCTCTTTCTCTATCTCTCTCTCTGTCTCTCTCTCTCTGTGTCTCTCTGTCTATCTCTCTCTCTGTCTCCCTCTCTGTCTCTCTCTCTCTCTCTGTCTCTCTGTAAATCTCTCTCTCTCTGTCTCTCTCTCTGTCTCTGTAAATCTCTCTCTCTGTGTCTCTCTCTCTGTCTCTATCTCTCTGTCTCTCTCTCTCTGTGTCTCTCTCTCTCTCTGTCTCTCTGTCTATTTATCTCTCTGTCTCTCTCTCTCTCTCTCTCAGTCTGTCTCTCTCTCTCTCTTTGTCTCTTTCTCTCTCTGTCTCTCTGTCTCTGTCTCTCTGTCTCTGTCTTGTTGTTGTTGTGTGTTTTCTTTTTTCCACCCCTCCTGTTTCATCCTCCCACTCTTTCTTTATTTTGTTCATTTGTTTCTTTGTTTCATTCTTCCACTCTTCCTGTCTTTCTCTCTTTCTTTCTCTCTCTTTCATACTTTGTTTTTCTTACCTTCTTTCTCGCTTTCTGATTCAGTTACTCACTAAATGTGTGGAAATACACCAGGTATTAAAATGTGGATCTGATATAATCGACCTCTTTTTGGTGGAAACGGATTGAAACGGAGATTTGTAATGTAGGCCAGTTATGTGATATACTTAATTATTTATTTATTTCTCTGGTCATTAAAGTGAAAGTTTGTCCAAAAAACACGTGTAAAATAGACTTGTAATGTAAACTTAATAGTGTTATTCATTCGTTCATTCATCATTCACTTATTCATTTGGGGTGGGGTGGTGGGGTGCGCAACCATTCGCTGTATAACCAGAAATATTTTCCTACAACCAAGTTGAGCGTTCGGGTCTAAAAATCAGGCTAAAGGAACAAACAGCCTGGCGTTCTTTAAAAAAAAAGAATAACGAGGACCGTAATTAGTAAACAGGGTTGATGGCACAACAAGCGGCGCGGTGTGACGATGAGGGCGGTGTGGAGTTTCTGTAATTTGCAGTTGCCTGTGAGGTCGTACTCCTCCTCGCTGCAGGCCGTCAGTCGGGCCGCGTGGGAACCGGACAGGAGCACCTCTGCCCCGGAGCGGCGCCGTGGCCGGATGAGTCACTCTGGGTTCCGTGGTTTCATACGTGGTTTGAGCTTCTTTCTTTGACTTCTTGCTCATCTACAGAAACGGAAGGCAGATAAAACCCAGGCCTGGTGCTGACGGAGGTCTGCCTACACTTTCTTTTACTGCGTTTCCCGTAGACGTTCAGTGTGGTTGTGGTGGACGGAGACTTTGAGAACCCGAAACAGAATGTTTGTCGACGGGGGCGGGGTGGAAAAGACGCGTGTTTGAGAGAGACTGATGTCTCTACCTGTAACACTACATTCCAGACGTTCAGGCCCACTCTCGGATAAAAAAAAATAAACAATACCCTCTTCTTTCAAGAATTTTTTATTTCAAGAAAACATTAGAAACACGTGTAAATAGTTTTTGAAGTGTAACAAAGTTCACTGTAATTCAATTCTTTTACTGACCTCCAATTTATAAACATAACCTGGGATGTAAAGAATTGTTTATGTACAAGAGTTTCATCAAAATAACTTTTATCACAGCAGCACAGCATCCTTTACAGCAATTTTCGGAAGTAGCTTGTGCCCGAACCCTCCCAGCGTCTTCACCCAGCGTCGTTTAAACAGAAGCTAACGTGATCTGATGAGCTTGCTAACACAGTGTGCGCTACCTGCCACTTTGTGACAGTTCTTTACATCCCAGATTCTGTTTATAAATGGTTAGAGATCCTGTATGGCTGTATCTCCACTGTTGACCTCAGTCCTGTTGCTTGAGGTCTTGAATTAAGTTTCTGCTCCTGGATTTGATCTTCATTGCTGGCCAGGAAGCCTCAAGAGTTCTTTTCCCATCACGTGAAATATCACTACTTATACCATTATATTACTGATCTACTAATGATCTCTATTACAGACTCAGTATAGAGAACAACTCAAAATCGAGGTTTGTGTTACTAGTGAATAGCTTAACGGTAAGTTATCTATAGTCCCTACACTCAGCATTTGGGTTTATGTCATTGTGACTTTCGAGTATTTCTGCAGTTGTTATTTGACTTTTATATAATATTTTCAATTTTTTAATGTTGTTGCCTCTGTGTCTTTGTGTGTCTGTTCTTTTGTAATGTAAGCAGTTTCCTCCGGGATCAGTAAAGTTTTCTGGTTTTGATTCTGATTACAAAATCTAGGACCGGAAACTGTATTCAAGGTACAGAGTTGAGGTCCTCGGACCAGGCGGTCGTCCATCTGCAGCGAGGTGGAGCTGTGAGGGATGTGTGGTGGTGGTCTCGTGGGTAGGATACTTGCCTCTGGACCAAGAGATCATGGGTTTGAATCCTACCTTCAGCACCACCACTGGGTTCCTGAGCAAGACCCTTAACCCCAAGTTGCTCCAGGGAGACTGTGAGACTGCCCCCTGTAGTTAGAGAATGGAAGTCACTGTGGATAAAAGCGTCTCATAATAATGTCGTAAATGTAAATCTCTGAACTTGTTTGTCCAATAAAGAACGCTTTACGTTCTGGGGTGTCTG
>JBBJLS010072712.1:0-10197 GCA_037577275.1 Bryconaethiops microstoma
AAATGAGAGACTTTGAAAGTCCTTCAGGAAGCCTGGAGAACTGTTCCTCAAGACCACATTAAAAATACAAGAAAGTCTTGCTCTCTGGAAGCAAAATATGAAGAAATGAGGGGGGGGCTCAAGACTTCTGCAGAAAGCTGTATGAGTATGTTACGCATCCCACCATCCCTGTATCCTCAGACATACCTCTCTTTATCAGGGAAGGGTATGGCTTCATATAGATCCTGCAGTTTACTGTTGGACACGGCCACCTGAGTGCTGGTGTAGGGCAGGAGAGCCCTCCTCACCTGAAGGAGCACCAACACATTAATGAACCATGCTATTGATTTATATGCACTAACCATGTCAAGACTTGCATTAACTAAACTTAACTAAACTTAAGTTAACTGAAGTAGTCTAGTCAACTTCTAATAAACTTCAGACTTGTGGATATGGTTTAAGACACAGCATGAGCTGTAAAATAAACTTCACCAGGCCTGGTCTTGAAAACGTAGTCATAAGGAGGACCATATTTTCTCCATATTTATGATGGTGGTTGTCACAAAAAATGGTCAACCTTGGTTCATTTTTATAGCTCAGTTATGCTGTGTCCTAAACTAATCTCTTCTACCTTCATTAAGATCTGGATGAGTAGCTGCAGGAGCTGTCCTTGCAGCTGCAGTTCTATATTAAAGAAGCAAAATTTGGACTCCAAAACGTGTGAACTACATCTGCGACCAGAGGAAAACTGTAATTTGCACTTTTTAAACTTTAAGAACTGTAAATTTGAACTTATCCTTTATGATAATATATATATATATAAGGGGTGTCAAGCCATTAAAAAAAATTAACTAATTAATTACAAGCTCTGATTAATTCATCTAAATTAATCAGCAAGAACGGTGATAGAAGTCGATCTAAAAGGTGCAGTTTAAGACAATGTACAGACAAGTACAAACATCAGAAGCATTTTAATCTGGGGTGTCTGGAACAGGGGTTGGGGTGTGAGGGAGTTGTAGCAAAGAGTTTTCCCGGGGCGGGGGGTGGGGGCGGGGCTAAGTTTTGCCCACGGCGTCTGGCCTGTTTCACTCATACAAATCACTGGGTAGGGCATGAAACTAATGATTTTAAAAGCCGCCCACTAATATAATGGTTAATATACAAGGCAAATCAAGCCTAGGATCGGGCTGTTCCGGCTCGGACCTCTGGGTTTGCTCCTAAATGCTTTGCGTTAGGGTGATATGTTACACGTGATATAATCCAATGATACCAAAATTCCTTATTGCATGAATTGCAGAAAACAATACTCTTATCAGCAGTTCCATCTTTCCATTTTTAAATGTAAACTTTTCACTCACTGGGCCCAGCAGCATGCTCTGGTCTTCTACAGAGCACCTGTGGCCAGAACGGTGGTGCGATTAATCAGCGTAATTTTTAAAATTATTTTTGTAATTAATTAATCAAACTTAACGCGTTAATTTGACACCCCTAAAAAAAAAGAAATTATATATATATATATATATACCTCTGTATAGATGTTACCAAGTCTGTCGCCACAGGAGCTGTAATTCAGGCTGAACTGGTCAGTGTAGCTCAGGAGGGCCAGGCAGCCCCGAGGCTTCAGAACCCGAGCAGCTTCCTTGAGGAAACGTTTAGGATCAAACCAGTGAGCTGCAGACGCTGCGGTCAGTAAATCCACAGAGCTGTCAGGGAACGGCAGCTCCTCCGCTGTTCCTGCTCTGTGATAGGAAAGGTGAACACGGCGTGGGTGACACAAACAGAACAGCATATGTGACGACAGTTGTTCACCAGCAATATTCTGACTTTGAGACTTTGCTGCTTAACTGTGCAGGATGTCAGATGTTTGACCACAAGCCAGACTCTCAGGACTGCTTGTGAAAAAAGGTTTCATATAACATTGATAGAACCATGCCATGTCATGCAGTTGTCATATTCTGTCAAAGACTATCATCATGTCTATAAAAAAAATTCTAATTTTAGTGTTACCATCGCTAGTAATTGTCATAGAGATGCTATGATGTTTGATGGTATGACTCTGTCAGAGTCCTTCTCGCATCTGGCATGGTTAGACCAAGCACCTAGTCATTGGGGGGCAGGGTGGTCTTCTTCACTGCCACCCATTCTGTGCCTCAAACCAAGCATTAAAGTCATTCAGGTAGATGTCCTGTTGTAAGTGAAGGCACGGATGCCCTGCCAAATGCACTGTGTTTCCCTTGTCCTGGAAAACAGTCTTGAAGAGCAGAAATGACTCCTGGGGGCCAGTTTATCATGTTTTAGAATGAACATGTCTGACAAGTGGTCTGTACACTGGGGTCAGCGATGTTTATTTATACACAGTCCAGCATGTCCCTTGTTGCAAAGTCCACATCCTGGTGAAATGACTTGAGATACATGGTTGAAATCTCCAGTGTTAATAAACAGTCTGTCTGGATGGGAGTTTTGCAGTCTGATGGATTCAGATGGTTTGCCCAGTGCTTTGTTAGTGTTAGCGCTGGGTGGAATGTACACTGTGACTATGAGCACAGTGGTGAATTCCTGAGGTAAATAAAATGGTCTACATCTAAGTCACAAACTCTAGGAGCTCTGAGTAGTAACTAGAGACCAGCACAGTGTTCATACACTAGTCAGTGTAGATGTACACACACAAGCCTTCCAGTTGGGTCTTACCAAATTGGGCTGAATCTTTGTCTGAGTGGAATGCTAGCATGTTGCAGGTCTGGACTGTCATGTCCGGAACTCTGTTGCTGCCCCATGTCTCCATTTAAACAAAAACATTGCAGTCTCTGAATGCATGTTATGTAGGGTTCAAATAAAGTGGTTGGGGCGATTAGGGCACACTTCTCTGACTCCTGAGGAGAGAGACATGCAATACTGCGGTGGTCTGTGTGCCTATTGCGCCTCCCCCAAGTACCATCCAGCCACCTGTCCGGGAAACGGGGCGGGGGGGGGGGGTCTCTGCCTGGTCTGTTGGTCATTTCATCCACCTCTTCCTCCATTTCCCAATTGATTGTTCAGACTCACATCCAGTTGGGCCACAAACGGATCATGACGGCTGCATTCGTTGATTTGTGTGCAGTCGGTAACTTCATTGATAGAACTTTCACTGCCCAACTGGGTGTGAAATTAGAGATAACCATCACCGCCATCGACGGTCAAGCCCTTTCCAGCAGTCCCATCACCCGGCAAACCTCTCCTATCGAATAGCACACTGAACGTATCCAGTCACTACCCTCACTTCCCCGCCCCTGATTACAGTTTTCTCCTGGCTCTTCAGTCACGACCCTTTAATTTCATGGGTTCACTTTCGCATCCTCTAGCGGGGGCCGACCTGTCAGGAGCTATGTCTCCAGGCAAAGTCTGGGACATGCTCAGGGGATTCCGAGGCCCTCGAGGTTGACATGGAGACCTTTCCCATCCCATACCATGACCTGTCTAAGGTCTTTAATAAACAACGTGCGGTACAGCTCCCCACCGCATCGGCCATACGACCTGACCATAGAGCTGTTGCTGGGCACGGTACCTCCCTGTGGCCATTTATATTCCTTATCTGAGGAAGAACAACAGGCCATGGAGGATTATATCAGCGAAAGGCTGCCAGCACCCCACAGAGCGATTGTTCCATATAGGTTATAAGGTTTTGCTCTCAACTAATCATCTTCTCTTGCACACAGAATCCCAGAAAGTCACCCTCCATTTCATAGGACCCTTCAAGATAACACAACGGATTAACCCTGTCACCTTCCGGCTCCAGCTGCTTGCCGTGCTCCAGGTCCACCCAGTGTTTCATACTTCACTATTAAAACCTGTTTCTTCTCTCCGTTGTCTGGTTTGGTTTGGATCCACTTGTCCCATTATAAGGAAGGATCATTGGAAATCAGTGCAACGCTATTCTGACTGACCTTTATGCTTGCTGTGGCATTTCTGTCCTGATGGGTATGATGAAAATTATGTAAATATAGGAGATTTGGGACAGTCCTCTCTACAACGTAAACACAAGCTGAGGGATTATCTTCTGAAACAACAGTGTTCCATCCCTCCATTAGCGTTCCAGAGAAGGTGCGTTGCTCTACTGTGTTACTCAAAGGTGTTTTTCACTCAACTGTGTTGCTTAAATATAGTATTTATACCAAGCATTTCTGTATATAGCATAGTGTATTCATATTAAGTTTTTTTTTCTTTTCTACAGAAATTTTTGTTTTGTTTTTGTTTAGACTTTATATTATATTGTTCCTGTCTCTGTGTGTCTTTGCAGTCACTACATAAGCATCAATAAAGTTTTTTTTTATTCTGATTTTGATTCTGAATAAAGCTGTCCTGTTGGCTCTGGGTGGTCCAACACCTTACTTATAAAATGTGTTTTATCTTGAGCCTTGAATGTGTGAGAGACATTCAAAAACATCTTTATGGCCTTCTTGTTTCTTTGCCACATCAGCTCCCACCACACGGCTGAGATGTGCCAAGATCAAGGCTGTCAAAAAGACGAGAGGCAGTATCCCAAAAAAAAAGGCTTCATGTCTGACCTGTAGGTGACATTGGAGAACCCTGGCACAGCCCTGGCTTCCCCCAGTTGGCTCTCACTGACGTCAATGCCCACCACCTTCTGGAAGTGAGGTGAGAGCAGGCGAGTCATCTGCCCTGTTCCGCACCCCAGGTCCACCGCCAGCTCATGGGGGGGTCGCTTCTATAAAGCACAACCCAAAAACACAAGAGCATTCAGAGACTACAAGTGTTCCAGAGTATTTTCAGAGTATCATCCCTATGCTGACCAATGGGGTCAGATATTTAGATTAATAGATAATCTCACCATAGATTACATGATCGTTAGACGCATGCAGAAGTGTTAATGTTTACAATACGAAGCAAAAATAACACTTCATCTACTGTGTGCATCTGGCTAATCATTTAATACACACTACTGAAGCTTTTTGAACTAAAACTGCCTTCAGAGAGCTGTTTTTTTTATTCTTAGCTGTACATATATTTGTATTTTATCATATATTTTTTTACATTATTCATTTTGACATCACCCTATTCCAAGCTGTCGTCAATGCAGGTTGATTTTGTTACTTTGCTCTAAAATAATAATAAAGAAAAAATCAGGTTGGGAAACTAACATAAACATCATAAACAAATACTTTTAAATTATTTGTGCCAGCTCTGGAAATTTCTTATCAATATATTGATATTAGCAGCATGCCAGCTTTAAACCATTTCAATAAGCATGAAATTGTATATATTTAACAAACACATACTTAACAAACATGAAGAAATGACCCAAGAACAGAACATTTTGAGGATATGGAGACCTGAGCAGATGCCAGTTTCTTTTTTTTTGGCTTACCTGGAACCAGAAGAACCTTGCCAAAAATGCTCCCCTGTGTTCTTGGTAAATATTATATTCCCTACTAAACATTGATCTCCATCACACATTTTGGCCAAATGAACAATATGCTGTATGTTAGGTCATACCTATTTCTGGAAGATCACTGATAGACCAGAAAACCCACAGCAGTAGTTTCAGACTGCAATTATGGACAAAGCACTGCAGGGTTGAATTTTCAATTTTCAAAGGGTCTTCATAGTTGAATGGGTTAAAGCAAAGAGAATGCAGTTCTTTGGTGATCCAGGAGTTTGAAATACAAAGATTAATGACAGCATAAATATCTGTCCCACCTTTTTGTCCAAGTACTGCAGAATCAGCTCCTTTACTTCATCTGGTGGAACCAAACGATACTTCTGGTAAATGGAAGCATGGTGCTTCTCCTCAAACAGCCTGTGGGTCATGGTGATCTCCTCAGGAATGACTCAGCAACAACCAACTCTTGTCCTACGTTGACTTGGACTAATCATTACTTCACAATAACGAGCACAGAGAGAGTTAATCCATCAAAACATCACTGGAGTGGTCATGGTAGACCTGGAAGGGCAGATGTGATCTTTTGAAGGTGACAAAATCACAAATCCTTGATTACATTGTACCCTGAAGCCTGGTGCAACTACATATAGAACATGTTTCTGTGTAACTGCTGGATTAGCTGCAGCTTCATGTTCAAAATTTGGTGGATAGCGTGAAAAAAGTTTCAACCTGATCAACAAGTCAGCAACTGGGGAAACATTTCCAAGTGTAACAGGCTGGAAAAAAGTTCTGTTGATGTTCTGACGTTTTCCAGAATCCTGTCAATTTTTGAAACAGCCCTACTCTTGAACTTTGCAATGAATATGAGGTACAAAAAGAGTGCCAGAAAAGATACTTTGCATGATACCAAAGAAGAACCCAAAGGGTTCTATAAAGAACCTTTTTGTTAATTACTGCTCCAAATCAGAAATGGTTAGGATGGTATGAAAAAAAGTTATTGTTGTATTTACTTTCATTGCAGACAGTATGAACCCATAATATTTAAAGTTTTTGTCTGGTCAAATTCATTTAATTTTTTAAATCATATTTCCATTTCTGAAGTTTAGGCCTGCAACACATTCCAAAAAATGTTGGTAAAGCATTTTACCACTTTGTAATGTTGCTATTCCTTCTCACAACACTTAAAAGACGTTTTGGCACTGAGGATGCCAAGTGATTTTAACAAGAAGTAGGAAGGCAGATGCACATGCAGGAGAAGATTTATTCGAAAACAAGCACTGAATAACTATACAAAATGACAAGACAAGCAAAAAGCACAAGGCAACAGACAAGGGACACTAAGGTAGGGTTTATGATGGGCTGACCCTGGAAGCTAGACTGACATGGGTAGATATGTGGATCCGGAAATAGGGAGCATCTGGATGAGGGGCAGTTACAAACGGACACAGATGACTACACTGATCGAGGGCTAGGACAAGGGTGAGAGGAGGGGACAGAGGCAGGACAAGAAGACTAGACACAGGGCAAAACAGACTGAATATGTAAGGGACTAAGGGACTGAATATTGTGCAGGGAGAACTGAACCAGAGGACAAGACTAAAGTGAACTATACAAATTGGGAGACTGGTCAAGACAGGACTGGTGCCAGGACACAGGGTTGGACACAGTTGGAACAGTAAACAGAGGCACACCAAGTAGTGGAGAGGGGACCAGAAGTGGTGATGGGGCATGGAGTGGAGAAGGTACAGAAAATTGGGGCATGACATTCAGGACAGGAACCTGGTTACGAAAACTTTAACAAAGGACAAAGGACCAAATGACGGGGAGGCCATCAACAGGTGACCAGGGAAGTGGGAGGCTGTTGGCAGGGGACCTGGAGACAGAGTGCTCTCCAGAGCACCAGGGAAGCCAGCATTGAAGTGCTTATCAGAACAGTAGGGGAGCCAGTGAGGAAGTGCTATCTGGAGCACTAAAGGGTGACAGTGACAATGTACCTCCCCGAACAGTGAGGGAAGCCATCAATGATGTGCTTTCTGGAGCAATCGGAGGAGCTGGTGAGGAAGCACTCTTCAGAGCACATAAAAAGCATTTTGTGTTATTTTGTCCCATTCTTCCTGAAAACGTCTTAAGGTGTGCAACAATATAGTTGTTGTTATTGTATTTTTCCTTTCAGAATTCTCCACAATTTATTGGAGGTCAGGAACACAGGCAGACCAGTCCATTACCTGTACCCTCTCCTTCTGCAGCCATGCCTTTGTAATGTGTGCAGAATGTGACATCCGTAGAAAAGACATCTTGAAGCCAGCATATGTTGTTTTAAAACTTCAATTGACTTTTCTATTTTGAATGCTGCCATCATAGACGTATAAATAACCTTTGGCAAAGGTGCCAATGTAATGTCATACAATGACACACCCCAGCTTTTGGACTTTATCTGACCACAGTACATTTTTCAACTGTGTGATGATCCATCCCAGATGCCTCCAAGCCCAGAGAAGTCGATGCCATCTCTGGACGTGGTTAACATAAGGCTACTTTTTTACCCCACAAACTTTTAAGTAGCATTGTGAATGTAAACCCGTATTGTAGTGCTTGACACGGGTTTGCACATGTAATCCCTTGTGCATATGGTTCTATTAGCTAATGATTAGCTAGATTCTTGATGCAGTGCAGCCAGAGGGATCAGAGATCACATAGTTCAGCTAAGAAGGAGTGCCCTTTACCGTTATTCTTTAATCCTTTATTCCTTTAATTGTTCTATATGCAAATCCCTTCTAATCTTTCTTTGAGAAACATTGTTTTCAAAGACTCAAGACTCAGCCATTCGGGAATACTGCTTTTGCACCAAATCATGATTACAATCACCAATTGATATTACCTGTTTAAAATCATACCGTTATTATTTTTTTTAGCTTCATTACTATCCTTAATTTTCCCCTCTCCCAACCATTTTTGAAATTAGTTGCTGGCCTGAAATGCAGTAATGGAATGCATGAAATGCAACAAATGAAATGAAGCTGATCAAACAAAACATGAAATATCTTGGGTTTATATTGTCTGCTTGTCTGCAATGAAATAAAAATAACATTAAAGAATTTAAGAATAACATTCATTAAGAATAACATGCTTTGCAAATGTGCAAAGCACACAGTACATCTATGCTTAGTATATGTCACATCTGTGCCGCCTCCGCCATGACCCCAGCGGCCTGAGTTGCTGGCCTACTGATCTGAGGTTTCCCTGACACGCTCCCCTATCCAGGTGTAGGTTTGTTTCAGTTTTGGTTTGGTGCGCACCTGTCTCGTGTCTGCCCTTGTGTTCTCCCTAATATTTACCT
The DNA here is from genome assembly GCA_037577275.1 of Bryconaethiops microstoma. Taxonomy (NCBI): domain Eukaryota; kingdom Metazoa; phylum Chordata; class Actinopteri; order Characiformes; family Alestidae; genus Bryconaethiops; species Bryconaethiops microstoma. The sequence continues at coordinate 8,694 of JBBJLS010072712.1, forward strand.
GCCTCAGTTTCCCCTTGTGTTTCCAGGTGTCTCGTCTTACTTGTTAACTCTCTGATTATGGTTTGATCTGTGTGATTGGTCTGTGTGTCTGTGTCTTCCCTTTATAACCTCCAGTTGATCCAGTGGTCTGGTGTGTGATCTCCCTCATACATCTCCCGCAAGACCCATCTGTTCTGTTCACCTACTGGCTCTACGAACTACGAGGAGTAGAGTACGAGCTGCCCTCTCAGTTCTACTCTAGTAGGCTTTGATATTGCCCTCCCTATCTCTTCTGTGTTCCAGTGTTAACCAGCGTGGCCGAACCACTCGCTGGCTGTATGTTTTTCCCCGTGGCTGCCGCGTGACCTGGAGCTTCTGTTAAACCTGGGTTCCTTGAGTATCTAGTCTCACTTCAGGAGTGACGTCTTCATGACCCTCACTGAGCGAGACCCTTATCCTATGTCCTGAGTGAGAAGGGCGGCTTCTGCATTTCTGTTAAAGGACTTTTCTAGCTTTCAGTTAAGACACTGCTTTTCTCTCAAATACTGTTTAAACCTTCATATGCATTAAAACCCATTCTGCACTCCTGCATTTGTGTGATCCTTCGCTGAGCCACAGAACATGACAGTACTGTAGTAACATTCCTGCCAGGATGAGGAATGAGATTCTAATTATTTAGAGCAAATTAATTGGATTTCCATTTATTTGGAAATAATCTATGAGCTGTTGCTTGACTGCGCTTTCCCAATGACGCCTGATAAGGGTTCAGGACTCACCTGTCGGTGAAGTTGGTAAACTCTGGCACTCGCTGATGTTGATGCCCCCTACCTTCTGGAACTAAAGGAACAGCTGTTGGGAGTTCTGCCCTGTTCCTCACCCCTGGTTCGCTGCCAGCTCATGGGGGTCCTTTCTGGACAGAGTTTCATGGTGACACAGTCACATCAAAGGTGTTAATAATATATGTTTTAATAAATGTTGTAATTATGTTTTAAATTAATAATAATAAATTATTAGTAATACAAAAACAGCCAATGTTCTACACCCATGTCCACCTGAGTAAGTGTCCTTCCACAGCTCTGAGGAAAATATTTCAAAGCTTTCCCACTAACAGAATTCTAGCACTCACATAATTCTAACATCTCACCCAAAGAGAAAAAAACTATAAAAAATTCTGGATGGCCACCTCACTGTTACATATTTTATCTGAGTGATCGGCCACAGAAAGAAGCATCATCAGAATTCCTGTATTTTTAGTTAGTCTTGTATTTTTATTGAAAAATGAAAAACAATAAGACAAAAGGCTGAGATATTACAATTACGTAATTACATATGTAAGTTAAAAAAAGTGTGTGTGTATGTCTCATGTAAACATTTTGTGATTATAACTGACCAAAATCAGAAAAAATTAAAAGTCTTTCTCCATGAAAAGACGTTAGTGAGGACATATATGAGCTAATGGCTAAAACAATATTTTTTACTATAAACTGGTAGAACTTGCACTGTTGGAACAGCTCATGATGATCAT
>JBBJLS010072714.1:0-10196 GCA_037577275.1 Bryconaethiops microstoma
GTGCCTTGCCATGTTACCTGGTACCTCCGGTCATCGAGGTAGGATGCAAACCAGTGCCAGGCTGTGCCCGAGATCCCAAGGTTGTAGAGAGTGGTGAGGAGGATCTGGTGATTGACTGTGTCGAAGGCAGCTGCTCGGCTAACGGGCCTAGTTTCCCTGCTGCTGGGGTTAGAAGAAGAAGATTCTTTATTTATCACATGCATAGTCATACAAGTACAACACATAGTGAAATGATTTCTCTGCATTTAACCCATTCACCAAGTGAAGCAGTGGGCTGCACGGGGAGCAGTGTGTAGGGACAGTACCTTACTCAAGGGTACCTCAGCCGTGGCACTAGCAGTTGGGATTTGAACCCAATCCTCTGATTGCAGGGCCAACATCCTAACCACTGCAGGTTTTAACCTCCCTAACTTGGGTCTTAGCCTTCTTGCTACAGTCTTTAGTGCCCCCTGCTAGATTCTTTAGTGGCCCTGCTATGGCTTTGAGTGACCCTGCTCTCGGTATTTGCAGCTCAGCTAACTGATTTGGGGCCATGGCTACACCTAGCTACATCTTCTAGGACCTCAAACACCTTGCCTACCACCCAGGGGCCTCATGGCTAAGGCTCCTTCTGGGGCCTTAGCTGCTAAGATAATTCCCCCCAAGATCACAAACCAGGAGCTGATGTGGCACAGGTAGATGGAGCCATCTAGGCGCTGGCACGGGCAGCTGGAGCTGGCTTTGCTCTGGCACGGGTGGCTGGAGCCTTGCTTGTGCTGCATTGATGCTCAAGTGCATCTTACAGCTCGGGAATGCAGGCTTGGTGCTTTGGACTGTAGCTGCTTGACTCTGGGCTGTGGGTGCTGGATTCTTTGGCTTGTAGGCTTGGCTTTGCTGCTTGGCTGCAGGGTTCAGACTCGCACTTAATCAGGGCAGTGCCCGACTCGCCAACGTGCGCAGGGTCTTTGGGTCTTCGGTGGCTTGATCCAAGTCACAGGGAGCTTGTCAGTCCCGTGATCAAGCCCATAACTTCGACCATCTGCTGCCTTTGCCCTTCCAGGTGCTGCACAAGCTGCAGCCTGTTGTTTTCAGCTACAGGCTGGTCAGGCCACATAGCTTCTGTGGGCGATGCTTCACACTGTGTAGGAGGCAGGGGCAATGCCTCAAGCACCAGCTTGCAAGAGATCCTCAGACCCGAGATGGACTTGCTGATGAGGCTTGAGGCTTGCTGTTCCTGCTGTTTCCGACTATACTACACCATATATTCAAATACAAAGTAAAAAAACTGAGTATGTTTACGTTGGACAAAAAGATGTGGGGTGAGTACATCAGAGTGGTCCTGGACAAAAAGATGGAACTGTGACAAACACGTCAAGGAGGAAACAGCTTAGACCTTAGCAGATCTGGTTTCAGCCCTACAGACTGTTATTCCAAGATTACCCCTGCAGTGAATCACGTCGAACGTCGCATGAGTAGAAATAAGACAATCAATCTAATCAGTATTACAGAGGAAGCCTCAGACTTCCAGGGCAGCTGGTGAACGGGTGGAAGATGCGAGCGACGTGGACCCCCACACCTCTTTCATCTTTTAACCACGGATCTCCCGCCTCGCCAATCAGCGAGCCAAAGCAGGAGCTCCTCCGCGGTCGAGTCTAGATCGAGGGAGTTCACAATGCGCTCTGGAGGCAAAATTGTGGATCGGGGATTCTGGAGGGACGATCCACCCGTCCCAGGTCCGCTTCCTCATCCTCCAACTCTCCGCCACACAACAACTCAGCAGTTGTAAACCGACACGTCCTCGCCGGTTCACCCCCGAGCTGGGTCCAGCTTGCCTCACTCACGGCAAACTCCTCTTCATCCACGAGCTCGTAACCCAGTCTGCTGTGCCAGTTAGATTGGCTGGTCCATCTGTCGCATTTCTTTGCTTTCTCCACACAAGGAGGGCAGATGCATACACAGACTTCCATGCTTCAATATTCCTTTTATTTCACAAACCAAACTCAAGATTTACTTTAGTAATTAAGAGAAAGCAAAAACGCCAAGCATGATGGTGGACCAGCAATACAAACAAGAACATGTTTTGCACCTGACTAGAGATTAAACAATACTAAAGATGATGTACAGTACTGGCTGTCACATTTCTGTGCTTTCTCCACACAAGGATGGCAGGCGCGTACACATACTTCCATCCTTCAATATTCCTTTTATTTCACAAACCAAACAAAATGAGGCCCAGAAACAGGAGTCAAGATTTACTTTAGTAATTAAGAGAAAGCAAAAATGCCAGCAATACAAACAAGAACATTAACTCTTTAAATACACAAAACCCACATCCCAACAACCGGTGGCAAAACACAAACACTAACAACACCCAGCTGTGACACATAATAAACAAAAACCTTTCATAATAAAAGCCACAAAATAAACTTAGCCTCTGGCAGCCTCTAGGGGCCGCATACTGGGACATAACATTGGCTCAAGAGTGGAGAGTAAATTATTGGCTTTCCTATGTAACTAGTAAGGCTGGGTTCAGATTTTACTCAAATAAACAACAAAATGTAATACATTTCTGTTATTATCAAAAGAAAACTTACAACTAAATCTAATTATCACTATTCTGTTCAACATTCTTGATACTGTCCACCCATCCACTCACTGGAGCTTTGAACTGAATTAATGGATGTGAAGGGAACTGTGTTTGGAATTAGGATTTTATCATGGGTAAATTCTATTTAACATTTCTATGCTTCGCAGAAGTGAAATCTAATTGACCTCAAGCAGGCATTAGTCTGGAGGGAAGGTTTGCACTAAGCGTCGCATGAGTAGAAATAAGAAAAACGGAAGGAAATTCTTCAAAAAACTACAGAAAGACTACAGCTTGTTTAGTTGCCCTTAGATATTCATCAGGCCTCCTCCCTCAATATTTTTAAAAGCAGCTGAAAACACACTTTATTAGCCTGGCTTTTAGTTTAGTTATGGGAAGTGTTTGGGCAGTGCTGATTCTGCATTGGGGAAGCTTGTAAGGTGTCCCATGGCTGGTGTGAGTGCACCTGATGGTTGTCTGACTTGTCTTTTTGTGCCCCATTTGTTATTATTATTATTATTATTAACAAAGAACGCTCAGTACACCAGTCTTGATACCATGACAAGTCTTTATATGGCCATGGAATCAAGTAATTGGTATCAACTGTGGAGCTGGACATCACAGTGGTCTAGGGAGTAAATAAAACCATTTTGAAACTACATTACAGTGGTCTAGGGAGTCAATTGAAACCGTTTTGAAACTACATTAAAAAAATACATGACATGGTTCCTCTAAACAACAAAAATAAAAGTGACAGAATACTTGTTTCTCCTAACTGTAGCTATGCTAACTTTAGACTCTTAAGAGTGATCAACACTGTGCATGCGTGTCTCAATCATTACTGTTCTTAACCTTCTATGTAGCTGCCACATTAATAACATTTTCATTTGAACTGATCTCTCCAGTGAATTGTGCAGTCTAGTCTTTGGAAAAAGGTTTTGTCCAGTACTGTATGTTTAATGTTTTAATGTGAGTCTTTTGGCACTGAGTGAGGCACATTTCTTCAGCTAACGATCCACCTTGCTGAATACCCCAGGTGCTGTTGTGGCACTCACTGCAACCCTATTTCAACTCTGCCTAAGTTCTGTACTAGTGCAACCATGTGATAAGAGTGGAGTGGGGCAGGAGGAGGCCTGACCTTGTTAATGCTATTAATGGTCACTGTGTCTGTGCAGAGATATGAGATGCACGGGGAAACACGGAGGACAGTGAACCCTACAGACATACTCATACACACACTCGTTACACAGTTTCATCTGGTTGCAAGTAAGGATAGTGTGAACTGTGTGGTGTAATACACCTGCTAGAACTGCGTTGTCAGAGCAAGCAAGAGGCACCAACCCCCATTAATGTAATGTTGGCTCATGATCCAGTTTATTTAACCAATCTGATTAGTTTGGCTACTACATTGTTTAACATGTAGCCTCACCTTTTGTTGTTTGTTTTTGGCCAAATTATGAAAAAATAACCATTTTATAGTTTTATGAATTTACTACTTTTGCATCTCAAATTACATTATGAGTAAAGTAACATATTCTTATGTGATAGAAACTCGCTCAGATTTTATATGTAGTTGCTTTAACCATGTTTTGTCTGTTCTCTGTGGCTGTTACACTGGCATTACAGATTACAGTTGCTACAAGCAGTATTTATTGTCCACTTTAAAATATTTCAACTGCTTTGTTAACACTTACAGTCAACATATGTAAAGCACAAACAAACTAAAGACAACATTACCTATACTGGTCACTTGAAATATGTTACAGATATGATGAAATACAGATATGATGAGATACGATTAAAATATGTTTCTCTCACAGATCTCTAGTGTACGACTGTTGTGCAAGAGAGCTAAGTGGGACATTTATTTGAGTTTGCTTACCTTTGTGAGTGGAAGCATTACAATAATTGATGGTTGTCAATCACTTGATTATCACTTTTTTTCTCTCTGCCGCTCTCTCTGTCTCATTCTTTTTCTGTCTTTCTCAATCTTTCCATTTATGTCTAGCTTATTTTAGTTCTGTTCTGACTCCTAATAAGCCTATAGAACACACTCTCAGGTAGTTGCACCCACATCCAAAACCACAAACACATACAAGCGCACAGAAAGGATCAGCATCTTTGTCACAGGGAGGTTTGCAGTGCATCACTGGCAGTGTGTATCACTGAGGATTCACTGTTCTCTTTATTGTGCCTATATTTTCCCCACACGCCATCTGATATGTTCAGCCACATTCTGTCAGCAATCAGAGGGATCACAGGAAGACAACGAGTAGGTAAAAGAAAGGTATGCGGCAAGTAACTGTTTCATCATGCGGATTTAAGCCTCAGCACGGAGCTCAAAGTCATGCTGAACAAGAGAAAGGCCTTTCCACTGACTAGATGTTTCCACCCATCTTAGTCTAAATTTTTGTCACTCTTTGTACTAAAGGTTGTTGTTTTTCTCCATGGCTCACACTGTTTTGCATTCAGATGTGGAAACTCAATAGTTGCATTCTACAGTAACTGTAATGCTCCCTTTTACTGCAAGTTCTCATTAATATGTGTTGACATATTGAGACGGTGAAGCTGATGAAAAATGTATCAGTGGGCCATTCTTCTTATTTTCATACAGCTTATTTAAGCTTCCACAAATAGTTACCAATTACAGTTGTTATATCTGGGAACATATAGTATTTTGGGGCAAATTGCTGACATAGTTTTCTTCATCATTCAGGCCAGATGCATCAAAAGAAACACTATTTCAGAAGTTTCATTATGATTAGGAAGATATCTTCATAATATCAGACAATAGGAGGATAGTTTTACACTATCAAATGAAAAACAGTATTTTGCAGTGTGGGAGAGTTTCCCCTTGGGAAGAGTGTGTCATTATGGCTGATATAAAGACTCTCTCTCCAGTGGCCCTGTCTAAAGAGCAGGGCAGTGTGGAGGCCAAACAACATCTGCTTGGAGATGATTGATGACTGCTCATGAGATATTAGGCCTAAACTCTGCTTGTCTGTCATAGGCTAAGAAATCTTTGGTTTCCATGGAAACTGTTACAGATCTTTACATGTCATAGCTGATTAGCTGTTTGTTGCTAGTCATGGCGTGGCCCTTGTTCAATTGAGTTCTCTTACCTTGGATTTTCCAACCTTCCATTATGACTTTTGATGTGCATGGTGTTATTATTCAACTAAAATTTAATTTATTTAAATAGAAACAAATTTAATTGATCTTTTTCTTTCTTAGCTTTATACTAATCATCTGAGAAACTGTCACCGGACCAGCATTTAGTATGGTAGACTCTGAAACTGGTTTTATATTGTGGAAAGTATTGATTCTCAGTGATTCCAAACTTTTGAAGGGAATATACATCTTTCTTGTTGGTGGATGATATGTGCATGTCAGTTTGGATCAAATCAAACCTGATCTTAGGTTCGCAGCTGGTTTGACCTATCTTTGCTGCATCCATCACTCAGACATAAACTCAGATGAATTCTCTCCAAACAGAAGCACAGGTTTTGAGTAATGACCTGTTGTTTTGCCTGGTAGGACAGAGGCCCAACTGAAGGGCTTGTGCTGGAGAGCCAAGCCTCAGTGAAGGCTCTGGTCTAAATGTGTGTGGCTGTTGAAGCTGAGGAGTGTCCTGTAGAGCTCTTAGTGTCACAGTGAGAGAGAGAGCCTGTCAGTCAGTGGGCGAACGCCCGCATGCATCATTACACGGGCACACGCCAATGGCAGACATTTTCTTCTGACAAGCCTGCTGTTATTTTGCGAGGCCATGCAAAGCTGGCTCAGCCAGAGTTCCCAAACCACTTCCCCTCACCTTGACGACGGGCAGAGAGGAAATCTGATCGTCTCCTATGAATTATTGATTTTTGGCAAGGCAACTTCTCTGCTTTATCGAAGATGTTTGCAAGTGCTTGCTTCCAGCAACAAAAAAAAAAACATTCCTGGTGCTCTTCAGTGACATGTGCACACACAGGGTCTGTATGTCCATTACACATATGTAAGCAAAATGCAAGAAGAGGCATTTTAACCTATATACATCATTGGGGAAAATCAATTACAGATCACTTGTATTGTATCTTGACAAGCACACTTCATTTGAAAGCAGAAATAACTGACTGTAAATTAATAATAATAAAAAAACGATTACTGTGTTTGTAATCCTACTACATTGAATTTGCAAGTAATGTTAAAACTGTACAGTTGGCATGATGGTTTCATGCTGTCACTGCCTTTGTTCAGTAATATTTTTCACACCTAACACCATGCCTTTTCAACAATGGGCTGATCCTGACATTTACTGTAATTTCTCGTGGTTGTTTTGTTACCCACTGAAAAAAAAAGTGAATTGCTTCTCAAGGCTTTTATGGGAAAGAGACTTGACAAATTGATGTATGACCATGATAAATAAATAGGTGATAGTTGTGACAATTTGTGAAATTGTGACATTTTGTTGTAGTTTCAGTTATTCGTTATGCAGAGAGTGTCATTGGGTAGCTATGGGTTTGGAAGTAGGTGTCTGGAAGAGAGAAGTTGCTTAAAAATAATTTACATTTACGGCATTTAGCAGACGCTTTTATACAAAGTGTCTTCCCTCTGCTAACTACAGTGGACAGTCTCCCTGGAGCAACTTGGGGTTAAGTGTAAGCTGAAGGTAAACATCCTACCCACTAGGGCACCCCTGCCCAAACCAAGCCCCTATCCCAATCAGAAATCATTCTGATTGCTAATGTGAAAAATGAGTGACCTTAGATAAATAAATACAATATAAGTGATACATAAGTAAAAGAAAAAGAAAAATATTGTCACGAAGGAGGGGTCCGAGGAGAAGATGAGGCACAGATGCAGACTTCCATATTTAAGGTGAAGTTTTATTTATAACATACAAATCAAGAACTGAAAACAACAGGCACAAGGACCGGGTTAGAACTAAAGATAAATAACGACTAAGGTTGAGTTGAAGAGATGAGAAGAAGGTAGTAGGAGACAAATAGAGATCATAATGTGCCACACCGCATCTGAGGATAGGAACCCTTTAAATACCCTGTCCGGGTCTAATCATTTACCGGTGGAAACTATCCTCAGGTGCGGGTGGGAGAGCGATTCACGGTCCCACAGCGACCCCCAGTGGTCGCAGACTGGAACCGCTCAAAGGAACCCCCCAACTCACTAGACCCAGGGAGGGGGGAGGGCAAGGAAATATATTGTCCAGCCCCCAAGGTGGTGGTGGGAGGGGTGGTGACAGGGGCGACCCTCTTGCGAAGAAGAAGACTGGGGTGAAGGCCGATGCAGAGTCAGAATTCGGTGAGCCCGGTGCGGGAACCGGGGCAGGGTCAGGAACTGGGGTCGGCGATTCCAGTGCGGGGACCGGAGCGGGGGCTCGAGAGTCCGGTGCGGGGACCGGAGCGGGGGCTCGAGAGTCCACGGCCTGGGGAGCCAGCACGAGAACTGGCACTGGGTCAAGAGTAGAGGCGCCCGTTGCGGGGACCAGCACGGGGTCAGGAGTTGAGGTGTCCGGTGCGGAGACCGGGGCGGGGCCAGGAGTTGAGGTGTCCGGTGCGGGGACCGGACACGGTTCTGGATTCGGCGGGTCCAGTGCCTGGACCAGACCTGGAGCTGGAGTCAGAGGGCCTCGGGTGTGGGGAGCCGGCGCTGGACCTCGGGTGCGGGGAGCCGGCGCTGGACCTCGAGCGAGGGGAGCAGGAGCTGGACCTCGGGCGAGGGGAGCAGGAGCTGGACCTCGGGCGAGAGGAGAAGGAGCTGGACCCCGGGCGAGAGGAGCAGGAGCTGGACCCCGGGCGAGAGGAGCAGGAGCTGGACCTCGAGCGAGGGGAGCAGGAGCTGGACCCCGGACGAGAGGAGCAGGTTCCCTGTCCGATGCAAAACAACCAGGGGACTGAGGACTCAATGGAAGATTTAGACAGTCTGTGGGAGATGTTGGAGGAACTGGAGGATGGACTGAAGACATAAGGAGGGTTGAAGGATAGGCTGAAAGGGGTGCTGGAGAGACTTGATAGCCTATTACCATTTCTAAGGAGGCCGCCATCTTGGTCTCGTCGGGTTTGGAGTGAGAAGGACAAACTAGAGGATCCAAATGATGGGTTCTGGGAGTCTGCTGTCCCTCGTGGTCTGGTGGCACATTCTGTCACGAAGGAGGGGTCCGTTCCGGACCGAGGAGAAGATGGGGCACAGATGCAGACTTCCACATTTAAGGTGAAGTTTTATTTATAACATACAAATCAAGAACTGAAAACAACAGGCACGAGGGTCGGGTTAGAACTAAAGATAAATAACGACTAAGGTTGAGTTGAGGAGATGAGAAGAAGGTAGTAGGAGACGAATAGAGATCATAATGCGCCACACCGCATCTGAGGATAGGAACCTTTAAATACCCCGTCCGGGTCTAATCATTTACCGGTGGAAACTATCCTCAGGTGCGGGTGGGAGAGTGATTCACGGTCCCACAGCGACCCCCAGTGGTCGCAGACTGGAACCATGACATCAACATGATGTAATTTTTGAAGAATCATGAATTCCCTTTTACTTGCTGGGAGCTGGTTAAGATTCTTTAAATAAAAAACCTACTTAAAGAGTTTCTGTTCAGTGAGTGAAGGATTGTGGAAGATTAAAGGTGTGGAAGGAAACACCAGTGGGGTGCTGTGATTGCTCAGAGTTTACTGGATTTAAAGGAATTTATTTTATGAATGTGTTTGGATTTTGAAATGTAAAAATACATATTAAAATATGTAAAAATGTGGATGGAAATCCATCTACTGGGTATCACTCTTCTGAAGTAAAAAAGGGTTCTTATATCCCCTCTACCTTCTGAAGGGTCTTCAGCCTGTTAAACATCAGTTAAAGGTGCTTTGCAAATAGACAGACTGGATCTTTTCAAACTCAGAAGAACATTTATAATTAAAAAAGGAGCAGTTCTAATATTAATTCGAAGAGTTGCAAAAGGCCTCTAAATCCACCTGACCACTTTTCTTTTAAAAGAGCATTTTCTATCAGGCTCATATGTTCAAGCTCAGCAATTCAATTTTAAAGGCAATGATAAGGTTATTAGTTGGTAAAAAAAAAAAAAGTCATTTTAAGAAATGTATCTTCAGCCAATTTATTGCTTTTAAAGAAATAATTGTTTGTTTTTGTGTCAAAACCAGTTAAATCCACAGACCCTTTTGTTGCAAAACCTCTAAATCCACGTCTTCCACACAGAAAGAGTTGCTAAATCACCAAAGACGCAACTGGAAACACTGAAAATGATGATGACACATAAGCAAAGGTATGTTTTGGTTGGATGCGTGGTGGTGAGGTGGGGGGGTGTTTTGGTTGGATGGGTGGTGGGGTGGGGGGGGTGTTTTGGTTGGATGGGTGGTGGTGGTGGGGGTGTTTTGGTTGGATGGGTGGTGGTGGGGGTGTTTTGATTGGATGGGTGGTGGTGGTGTGGTGGGGAGTGTTTTGGTTGGATGTGTGGTGGTGGTGTGGTGGGGGGTTTTGGTTGGATGGGTGTTGGTGGTGGTGGTGGTGGTGGGGGGTGTTTTGATTGGATGGGTGGTGGTGGTGGGCTGGGGTTGTTTAGGTTGGATGGGTGGTGGTGGGGTGGGGTGGGGTGGGGTGGTGGGGGGTTTGGATCATTACT
>JBBJLS010072715.1:0-10194 GCA_037577275.1 Bryconaethiops microstoma
TTTTATTTAAAGTTATTTTTTCAATTTTCCATTTGATGTGCTATCTGTCACTGTTAAAATAAACCTACCATTAAAATCATACTGTTCTGAAACTTTCCAATTCTTTGTCATTGGACAAACTTACAAAATCAGCGAGGGGTCAAATAATTATTTCCTCCACTGTATATAATGATGGGATCTGGCCTATTTCAAGCTCTTTTCAAATATGTTTTCATTATTTTCATATCTTGTCTCTATCAAATGTTATAATTACACAAAGTCAGCTGACCAGTTGGATTTTTTGGGATGGAAAAAACACTTTAAAGATGAGGATTCTAAATAGAATTCGAACAGTAAAGTATAGCAGAAGATAATGAAGATAATGATGTGAATCACTTTACTTTAATAAAACTTGTGTTATATATATATATATATATATATAAAATCTTTTCCAGACTGTTACATGTCAATTACTTTGTTTCTCATCTGTTCCTGAGTTTCTTTAGATCGTGGCATGATGTCTCTCCTTTTCTGGGATCTACTTTTTAAGTGATCTCTGGACTCAGCAGATCTGGCAGTAATCAGGCCTGGGTGTGGCTAGTGGAATTGCCCTCAGCCTTCCAATCAATGTGATTAACCAAAGTTACTTCATGATTTTACAAGGAGGGCAATTACTTTTTCACATAGGGCCATGTAGCTTTGGATAGTTTTTTCCTTAATAAATAAAATAATATAATAAAAACTGCATTTTGTGTTTACTTGGGTTATCTTTGCCTAGTATTTCATTTTTTTGATAATCTGTATCATTTAAGTGTGACAAACATGCAGAAAAATAAGAAATCAGGAAGGGGGAAAATATTTTTTCACTGTCAAGAGTGTCACTGATGTGGCTGTGGGATCAGCCAGAAATGTTACATCGCCTCTGGCTGCAGAGACAGGCATACCAACAGTTATCAGATATCACTATTACAGGAGGGATACCTAGAGGAAAAGTGGACAATACCTTCTATATATTTTTTTTCTCGGGCACCTGGGGGGATGATCTCTGTTGATATCCCCCTTCTATTCCTTCCACCTGAGGCCCTCCTTTATTGAAGCTCAATGCGAGGTCCTCAGGTGGAGCCCCCCAGCAGTGGCAGTGGCCTGGCTCATTTTCTTAGTGACTACAATTACATTTATGAATTTTGTAAACTATTGTGATCAGACTGACATTTTTTCATAAGATACTTACCACTGTGGAAGATTTTTTTATATATTTTTCTATCTTGAGATGTAATAGTGAAAGCTGGATATTCAAGTCAATGAATAGGCAAGTGGGTCAGTGGAGATCAAACACATCTAAGTAAGCAGAGCTGTATTTAACAACTTAGTCTTTGTATTTGTCATGGATCTGGTCCGTGGCCTCCAGAGGGCAACCACGGGACCCCATCTGGAAAGAACTCTATCACGGTTCCGGTCCGTGACCGCTAGAGGGCAGCTTCAGACTATACTATCACGTACCAGTTGTTCCTCGTTAGGGGACAGTCCCACGTCATGCTAAGACGTATCAGCTGCTCCTTGTATAGTTTGGGGATGTGGACAGTTCTCACTGGGTGTGGGATTATCACTGTGTATATATGTCATGCCGTGTTCTACTCTCTTTCACGAGTGCATACACTCACATTTCTTTTCCTCACCACCATCCTTCTCGAATCATCTTCCTTAGTTATCTCCTACCATTCCTTTGTTTAACCCTCATCCTTTTCTAATAATCTTTCTGGTCACCGAGCCAGTTTGTTTTTGCCCTACTTACATTAAAGTGTCACGTTATGGAAATCCGTGCCTGTGTTTCCTCCTTTCCTCTCGGACGTAGGTCCGTCGTGACAATGGCCAGGCTAGTGGCAGTAAAGAAAATGAACCAATGAGCTACTGTCCCTGCTTTAAGGGCCAAGCAATGGACATTTTTTAAATTAAAATTATATCAGCCCCAATGTGTGTCCACCCACCAGCAAAATGCCTGGTATGTCAGATTACCAGTCCTTTTCTGTTATAGGAACTAGCTGACTACCCTAACTGTTGTCCAGCTCTGCCTAAAAGGGACAGCAGCGGTGCCCTGGTGGGAGGTTTAAGGGCGTTCAATCTTATCAAGGCATATTATGCTTTTATGAGTGGCCTTTTTGTGCCAGGAGGAGGGGGTGAGCCAACATAAGCCTGCTGGTGTGCCCCTGTTAAAATTCTGCTGTTCTCATTCTGCAACTGCAGCTCAGAAGTCTGAAGAAACATCTGACGTTTAAAATGTTAATGAACTCATTTCCTGATTCCAGTTTATGTCCCAAAGTCTGAAGACACTTGTTCATTCAAAGTTTAGTCTGAAATCAAGTGTAATAATAGGGGAGTTTGCCTCCCTTTCCAGAAGTAACAGCCACTACTCTTCTAAAATGCCTTCACACTAGATCAAATCAAGTCAAGTAGGTTTATTTTCTTTTCAGCCATGTAAACAGTACACGGTGAAAAGAAACAACATTCCTTCAGGACAACAGTGCAACACAAGAACAAAAACGGAACACCACACGACTACATAAGTCCTGACGAGGCAAAATATACAGAGTGCAAGGAAAGCACAAGAGCAACAACACAACAGGACAAGACATTTATTGCAGTTGACATTTGAATGGAAACAGTGTTATGACAGATACTGTATTCTAGCTGGGAGGTCATTAGGTGTGCGACAATGCAGATTAGAGGTAGGGAGTAGTAAATAATTAATACAAATAATAGCAGCAGCAGGACAGAGAATGTAGTATACAATAAAGAGAGGGATATTTACAGCGCCAGTTGGGGTGTAAGTTGTTTGTTTAAGGCAGAAGAGTTCATTGTGCTTCCAACCGTGCATAGAAGTGATTCAGCCCATCTGGAAACGAGGTCTCACTGTCGTGTCCTCCTCCAGGTTGGTAGTGCGGCCTAAGGTTCCAGCCTCTATAGACATGTCCAAATCTGTGCTCAAAGCAGCCCTGAAGTGCCGAGATAGCTCCTGGGGGGCAGGTCTTCATCTGCTTTCAATAGGCTTGGCACGTCTGATGAGTGATCTGTGTTCCAGGATCAGCATTATGGAAATGTGTTCTGAGCAGGTGGAGGCGTGGCTCAGTGCTGTACGCGCTAGTGATGTTTGTGTAAACACAGTGCAAAACGTTCAATGCTCTTGTTGCAAAGTCCATACTGATGAAATTTAGTGAGAACTAATTTGAGTAGTTAAAATCTCAGGCAGCAATAAACAGTCCATCTGGATGTGAGTTTTGGAGCTCGCTGATGGCTTCATAAAGTATGGCCAGCATGTTGTCGCTGAGTTGGATGTATACCGCAAATATAGGAATGGTGGTGAATTCCTGTGGTAAATAAAATGTTCTACATCTAACAGTCACAAACTCCAGCAGCGGTGCGCAGCAACTAGAAAACAGCACAGCGTTCATACACCGGTGTTGATGTAAACACACAAGCCCCCTTGCAATTTGCTGGTCAGAGTGGCACTTCTATCCAAATAGGATGTTAGCATGCTGCTAATCTGGGTAGCTTGTACCCTCCCTCAGCCAGTAGCATCAGGTAATGCTGTGGTCTGAGGGCCTGGTCCCTGTAGCAAGCTGAAGTCACAGAGCTTGTGCATCAGTCCATCCTCAAGGTTATTTTCTTGTAGATATCTTAACTGAAACAGTGAAGCAGTTGGGCAGAATGTGCACTACTGCTAGGCAGAATATGCAATTAAGATGGTGCACTGCTAATGCTACATACTGTACACTTTTGGTTTATAACTGTACATTTTTATATACTGTGGATTATATACTCTACATTTTTAAGACTGTACATCTGAACATTTATTTTATAGTATATGGCGATACTATACTGTGGATTTTATACAAAATGTGCAATTTAGTCTGCTTACAGTTTACATACACACATATATATATATTTTTTTATTTTTATTTTTTTTTGTACAGTATTGAAATAATTTTTTTTTAATTTAATACTATTTTGCAACATAGTACTTTGGCTTATTTTTATTTTATTCTATTCTATTGTTTTCTCAATGTTGCTGCTCTTAACTTTGTACTGTCCACTTTCTGCCGTTACTAAGCGAATTTCCTACTTGTGGGACTAATAAAGGTTTATCTTATCTTATCTTATCTTATAGACATGTCTACCAGTTATTCTGAGACACATGTGAGCAAAGGTTTTTTGTGAAAGTTGGCTGAAAACTATACTTGTGTGTTGGACGCAGAGAGGCCACTGCGATTTAGCACACTGCTGTCTTGGTGAGAAAAAAAGAGATGTTGGAACACTGCTTGAATGAAACCTTGTGGATAAGACCGGAAACCCCATGGGCTAAAGAATACCTGTGAGCAAAGACCTGGGGCAGCTGGTGGCCTAGAGGTTAGGAAGTTGGCCCTGCGATTTGAATCCCAGGACTCCTAGCAAGGTACAGTGCTCCCTGGGTCCTGCGTTCTGACACTTTACTCAACTCACATTGTGCATCAACAGATGAGTTTCTAACAGCAATCAGTGAGGTGAAGCTACAAAGGAGGTGTTTCTATTAAAGTGGCCAGGGACCATATGTACAGCAAGGTGGAGAGGGGCAGCATTCTTACACACTCACAGAGGACCACATATAGGAAGCAGCGCCCTAGTACACACCAATATGTGCTTGTGAGTGTGTTAGCTCCGCCCCCTCCCCTCCCCCGCGCGCTGTAAACACTGTGACGCGTTGAGCACACAGCTGAAATCCAGGCACTTCAGAGCCCTCACCTCTCATATGCAAGTCCAGTAAAGAGTCGAGAGGGAGGCCTGTCCTAAACAAAGAAGAAAACACGAGGAAAACGGAGAACAGATGGCAAGAAAAAGCGCCATTCCTCAGTCCTACTATGGTGAGTCTTCATTTATCATGCAGCCCACTGTAATGAAGTTTCTCTCGCTGCGGACGACAAAGAGACAACAGAGAGGGTCTTTACAGCAGCGAGGGTCTTTCTTTCTTTGTGGTCAGACGTCTTGAGGTCCGTTTTTTCCTCATGATTACACATTTTCCTTTTCTCTTAGATGTCACTGTTCACGCAGCTGCTGCTGCAGGTCTGAGAAAAACAATAGCAGCACTCAGTTCATGCCTGCTACCTTTGTGTGTGTGTGTGTGTGTGTGTGTGTGTACGTACTTGCGTGCGTGTAAACTAGTGTAAGTTAATACAGGACGTGGGTTATATTGCATTATTGGTCATTTAAAGGGAAAATAACTTTCACGTTAAGAACCCGTGCGTAAACCCGGCAGTGCGTGTCTGTTGTTGTGTTTTTGTTGCGCAGGGCTTTTCTTGTCCAGCTGCTTCTTTGTGCTCTTGGCCAAGTGCAGATCCCACAGAGTAGCGTGAGAGAGCCTGACCCGCAACTTTTTCCTCTTCTGGTACAATGTCCAGCCCTGGTTTTCATTCTGTGTTCCTTCTTTAACCGAGTAGTGTCCATCAGTCAGGAGTTTAGTTAGACGCATTCCTCTGCAGGCTGGTGTGTGAGATCTCACTCATCCCCTGCAACAAGACTCCACACTTTAAAAGGCAGCTGGTGGTTGGGGAATTGCCCCTGCGATCAGAAAGTCGTGGGTTCGAATCTAAGGACCACCTCTGAGGTACCCTTGAGCAAGGTCTCCTCACACTGCTCCCATGTACTGTGTTCCTGGCTGCCCAGTGAATGGGTTAAATGCATAAAACAATTTAGTGCTGTGTTGTGCTGCGCTGTGTTCAGGTGTGACAAATGGACACTTTACGCTTTAAAGTAAGGGAGCCACTGAGTGTTCTGTGAGGGATTTCAAAGAAGAAAAAACTAGGTTTGGAAAAGACATCTGTGATGAAGGTGTTACAGGCCTAAAGAAGCTTCACCTGCTATAAAAGATCCATAACAATTCAAGGGGTATTCCTAGAGGATTTAAGCGTGTGGCGGCTATTTAAACTTCATAAAGGTGCTTCACACTCAAATGTCTTATTTACAATAATGGTTTTCTAAGACCATCCAAGTCGGGTTTATTTATACAGCACATTATATTACACAATTCACTGTGCTTTTCAGGAATCGAAAAAATAGAATAAAATAATGGAAGAAATAAACGAATACACAGAATATCGATTAAAAAAAAGATTGAAAGTGCAGTTTTAGCAGCTTTTTAAAGCTACTTTTGGTGCAGATCTGATACTGATGGACAGTTTCTTCCAGCAGCGAGTAGCACAGTGACCAAATGCCATTTCACTATAAAAGATGTTAGGGGACCAAAATTGGTGCTTCTTTGCTGGAGTGAAAAGAACCCTTTCTGTCAACTTTATTAAAGTCATTCAGTTTGTGCCCCATTAAAAATGTGGTTCTGTGGTGAAGAACCCTCCAGCTTATGGCCCAGTCAAACTCTGGCAGTGTCTTATACCTTATTTTCTGTCTGTTTATATGAAGTACAATAGATGTGTGTGTGTATGTGTATATATATATGTTTGTGTGTGTGTGTGTGTATATATTAGGTTTTTTTGTTTATTATATGCAATTGTATCCCCTGCAAAGGTAAAGCTGCAGTTTCCTTTGAAATGAAAAGCGTTAGACATTCTGTTTCAGACATGCTAACAGATTTAAATCAAAAGTTAAAATTTAGAGATATTTCTTGCACATTACGCAGTCTGGCTAATTATACAAAACCACGTCTTTCCAAAGTGCTGCAGCCATCTGGCAACGCCAACGCAGCCGAGGCGTCCAAAATAGAGCCATCCTAGTGTAGGCTCCTGCGGCTGAAGGGCTATTTTTGTTGTTTGTTTCTGCCTTATTTATTTATTTAGCCTATTTTTTGTTGATGTTTGTGTGTCTGTAATGTGTGAGAGAGAACTAATACTAAAGTTGAAGGACTTGAGTTGATGACAGTCAGAAGTGCTGTTACTGAACATTTACGAGCAAAAAAGTTGAAGGTTTCCGTAACTCTTCTGGGCTCTGTCAGAGTTTGCCACTCTGTTTTACTTCAGAGATGGCACCTGACTTTTGAAGTATGTGGGGGCAAACTATATTGGGATCTCAGAAACCAAGATCTCAGAGACTAAATCTATTAAAAACTTTAAACTTGAGCCATACTGTTTTTTATTCTAAAACATATATATGGTTATATCAGTGGGATGACTGACTATCCAGGAAAGGTTAGTCAGTCATTAAGGTTAGTCAGTAGTTTTTCCAACAACATTTGTCCCCTTTTAACATCCCACAGTGCACCTAAAAACACATAATGACAGCTGTAATTATGCATCCCACACGTCTTTGCAATTCATGTCAAAAATGAAATCAAAGGTTTCAGTGATTCCAGCGTTCACCTTAAATATCATCTTGTAATCAAAGCTGACATTTTTTTACCTTCTTAGTTCATGTCCCTTCTCACATTAAGCTCAGTGTATCATACCAGACCATTTAAAGGACAAAATTCTCATCCTGCATTCTTCCTTTACAATGGTTTTTGCTTGCCTTTGAAAGATGTTCAGATTTTTGATTGTCATCTTGCACCAGCAGGAGAAACAAAATATTATATATAGTGTATGTATGTATGTATATTTGCATCGTTTTTTTTTCTTTATCTTTGAAGTCTGTACATTTAGTGATTTAATTACTTTTTGAATAATATAACAAAATCTTATGCCTCAAATAACTTTTCATGAGAAGGAAAACACTTTTGTAACATGTAATGGAAGGAATTTTACACCATTTCTATTGGTCTGCCCATTACAAAATTTTGGCACAATGTAAAGGGCAGCTGGCGCTTTCAAATTATGTAAAAAACAAAAATGACAGTACAAGGTTATGTTCTGACAGTGACGATACAGTATATCTTCCTTTGTCTGTAAATTGTCTTTTTGGGCCTAACAGGCGTTCCATTTTGGATCTTCAAGGCCAACAATGTTACTACACCTCTATAGTCATGGACCATAAGTCAGATCATTTGGTTTTATTCTGTAGTTCCATATATAGATCTAGGAATTAATCTGAGAACGGTCATTCAATATGTGACTTGCTAAGCTTGTCAACTATCCACTTTGTTGGTGCAGTTAGCATTCTAACTATTAGTAATCTGATTCCATCCATCCATTTTCTACCCCTTTGTCCCGCAATCGGGGTCGGGGGGCTGGAGCCTATCCTGCTATGGGCGAAGGCAGGGTACACCCTGGACAATCACCAGCACATTGCAGGGCCACATACAGAGACAGACAACCATTGACGCTCACAGTCCCACCTAGGTTTAGTTTGCTCAATCGACCTGTCCCCAATGCATGCATGTTTTTGGTGGCGGGAGGAAACTGGAGCTCCCGGAGGAAGCCCACACGGTCACGGGGAGAACAACCCGGGAGTCGAACCCAAGACCTTCTTGCTATGAGGCAACAGCGCTAACCCCTGCACCACCGTGCTGCCCTAGTCATCTAATTATGTTGGATAATTCGATACCCACCAGAATACAGTCCTGCACACTGATCCGTAATAAAACAATATACCACTGACGTGGTTGGCAGCAGTGGGAAAAAGCAATAGAGCTAACAATGCAGTTAACAAACTGGATAACTCATAAACGCCCAATAATAAAGAAATCACATGCTCCCGGTTGACTCTGCCATCCCTCTTTTGTGTGTTTATTTATATCCCATGGGGAAAAATTTAAAAAGGTCTGTGATTAGACACTGGCTAAATATGCATTTCCTCAATTTTGGATCTTACTTGCTGCTGTATGAAAGGCCTCTTCAATGGTCAATCCAGCCAAAGGAACAACACCATTTGTTGAAGGCACAAATTTTGTGTCAGAGTTCATAAAAGTTTAACTTAACAGGAAATTTTAAACATACAATTTTTTCACCCTCTGCAATCAACAAGGCAAAATTGCTTCTTGTGGTAAATTTCATTGTTTGGAAATAAATGACTGTTTGAGGAGACTGTTTCACGGATTGAAAAATGAACGGGTTATCTTAGAACACTCAACATGCTGTCTGTTTTGGGACAAAACTGTATGACAAATGGTCACTTTACACTAAAGTCGCTGTTGGTGTCATGGCCTTGTGTCCCAGTACTTTTGTCCCTATAATGTATTTTCTAATAGACTGAGGCAGGAATGAAAATTTACTACCAAAGTAATATAGATTAGCACTACAGAAATCTTATACAGAGGTGAAAAAATATATTTAGATGCCCTATAGCTTATAGTTTCTCTTAGTATTATTGCAGTCCTTTTAGAGACTGCATGTGAGGTTTGGGATGGGGTTAAAATAAAATGTTTGCCTATCTTTATTTGAAAGTGTGGAGGGAGATGCACTCCATGGCAGACCGCTAGCAAAAGATTAGGATGAAGTAACCAGATCCTGGGCTCATTACTCTTTCAGCAGGCCATTAAACACAGAAAGTTTTAGTCTAAAGCAATCACCGCTGTTTAAAATGCACTGAAGTGAGGCGATGAAGTGGACCAGATGTGTTTGATGGGTGACTGTGGTGCACGTTGATGTGCCATGCTATTAATCATTTCTACCGTTTGTACTCATTAGTTACGTGTTATATGGCTCTTTATTTCCTGTGGCATTTTTTGTTAGTCTGTTAATTACCACTGAGAACCTGTTTGTATGGAGTTTATATTTAGTACTGTGCTCTCCTGCCATGCTCAGAGCGAAGTAGGTCAAAGATGAAGACATTATGGTCTTTTTGTCTTATGACACATCTTATCAAGTTCTGGCATTTAGGCCTTACTCTGCTGTTTAAAATACATCACTGTAAGTATTTTGAATATCCACCTCAGATAGGGACACACCATAATGCTTCCAGTATGACAAAGTAAGGTTCATAAAGACATGGTTGGATGAGTTCAGTGTAGAAGAACCTCACTGGCCTCAACCCCATCCAACACCTTTGGGATGAACTGGAACGGAGATTGCGAGCCAGACTTTCTCATCCAACATCAATGTCTGACCTCATAAATGCTCTACAGGATGAATGGGCATAAATTCCCACAGAAACTCCAAATTCTTGTGGAAACCTTCCAAGAAGAGTGGAAACTGTTATAGCTACAGGGGGGGACCAACTCAATATTAAAGTCTATGGATTTCAATGGAATGTCATTAAAGTCCCTGTTGGTGTAATGGTCAGGCGTCCCAAAACTTGTGTGTGTGTGTGTGTGTGTGTGTGTGTGTGTGTGTGTGTGTGTGTGTGTGTGTGTGTGTGTGTGTGTGT
>JBBJLS010072716.1:0-10194 GCA_037577275.1 Bryconaethiops microstoma
ACTTAAAGAATCAAGTAATGAACAAATGAAAGAATAAATGATTAACAATGATGAAAATGTAAATTTTCTCCAACAGATCTTCTGTAAATATTTCCCTTAAGACATTTCAGAAATATTTAGGACATCCCCTGATTAAAGATTTTTGTGATTGACTCGTAGTCATTGCACATTTTTTCAATCATTGCACTTTTTACTTATATTTATATATTTCCTAGAACTGCCCACATACTCAGGACATGTTTTGTCAAGCCATTAGATGACTAGCCACCGCACATTTATGATATTATATTACTTGTTTATGCTACGTTACAGAAAAATACAACCCCATAATAATAATCAACCTATATTTTGATTATATGACCAAATAATCAAAATATATGATTTAAATGGTGATCATTCTGAGTGTGTTGGAACACCCAGCCAAAGGAATTATAAATTAACCTATAGCCCATATCAGCAACAACTTGTGCAAAGATTTTTGTACAACTATACATTCACACCCTAAACAAACTAACAAACTTCCCAACTTTCTAACTTCAGAACTTTCTTCTGTGTCTCCTCTGTGTAATCTGATGGTACCTGTAGAAGTATAACTCTGGTAGAATTTTAGTTTTCAAGCAGCTCTTAAGTCTAGGTTTACTAGCAGGGAGGACATTGTCTTTGTAGACCACAAAGCATCACAAGCAAGTATATCACTCTGAATAAGAGTATCTGCCAAATCATGCCATAAATATACATTTGTCTGACTCATTGTCACTATTTTTTCCTCCAATGTTAGTTTTTCATGAGAAAAAGTTGGGGAGAATTGAACTTTCCTGTGTCTTGCTCACAATAAAGCAGGCCTTTAAACATAATGGTGTGGAGTGGAAGGGATAGAGTGTGTGTTTAACTGCTTAAGCATAGGATAACGTTACTCATCTGATTTCAAAACAACCTGCAATGTCCTATGACTTCTCAAATTCTTCAGATAAGATTTCTCTCCAGAGTCCTGCAGCAGTAAGTAGTGTCTCATCATATTTATTAACATGGGCAGCAAAACAGAGATACATTTACAACTTGTACAGTGTTTTCAAACTTCTCTTCTGCTGTCTTCCAGTGAACAGAAGTGAGATCAAAATCTCAGTTAAAACACTGGGTGGTACCATGGTCTGAAACTTTAACCAGCCACCTCTGTTCCAGGGGGTGCTCGAGCATGAAGTATGTGGAGTTTTGTGTCACAATATCTTGGATGAATGTTCAGCCACTTGGTTTGTTCCTTAGTAAGAACTGCTGTACCCTCCAGCAGCTTGTTTTAGAGAAACTGACTGCTAAACAACTTAATTTCTTCAAAAGTAATACTTCTGTCATGTATTAACTTGCTTGTAACTGGGGTAATTTGCATTTGTATCTTCCAACGCCATCACAAATAGTATCCTATCATCCGTGCTCTCTGCATTTCTGTTGTTTCTTTCTTTTTCTTTTTTAAGCTTAGATTTTAGTTCAATGGATATATACACGCTACTTAACAAACTGACAGCTTCTGCTGCTCCCTGATAAAAGAAAAATGTTTCTGCTGGTAACTGTTCAGAAAAAAAAGAAAACAGATTTATAAAGGTTAACCTGCTGTTGCTCTGAAGGTACCTGATATACTATTATGATCGTTGGCTCTGGACTATGGGTGCCGGTGTTCTGATGATTTTTGCTGCTTTGTCGAAAAATGCTACCTTAACACAAATCAACAGCAGAGTCTATCAATTCATGCTACCCTGCCAGAAAATGCTCACTTTAAGTTTATACAATACATACAATTTATAGTCAGTTTATAACACTGATAACGATTAGAAATAAACAAATAATATGCATAATCAGAGAAAAATATATTTTATTTAAAATATTAAGCTTTGTATCGATTCATGCTTTGTTGAAAAATGCTACCTTGAAGTTTATTCAGTTTATAACACTGATATGCAAAATTAATATGAATAATTTGAGAAAAATATATAGTATTTAAAATATATTTTATAAGCAGTCTATCTATCCATGCTACCCTGTGGAAAATGCACCCTTGAAGCTCATACAGTTGGCAGTGTCCTGAGGGTAGCACAGATTTATGGGCATGGCACTGAATCCCAAGACTGTGGAAAATGCTCCCTTGAAGCTTATACAGCTGCCAGTGTCCCAAGGTAGCACAGATTTATGGACGTGGCACTGAATCCCAAGACTGTGGAACTGCACAGGTGCACATGCGCAGAACGGCACAATAGCACATCTTGATGGGTAGCATGTTGTGACAGAACACCCTGATTAATGTGATTAATGTGGGAGGTGCTCTCTATGTCTCGGCTGTTTTTCGGGGGGGGGATTGCCCTGCAGTGGCAAATAAGTCTTATATTTGATTTGATTACTGTAATGTCGGGTGTACGAAGTGGACACACTTGCAGGAAGCAGCTTAGATAGTAAAAAGTTTTAATGAATACAATTCAAATTTAAGATTTCAGAGCTCCAAACAAAAAAACGAGCTTCACTCAATACATATATAGAGAAGTTCCTGGAGGTCCTTCGCTCCAAGGGAAACCCAAACTCAGCAGAGGGAAGGGGGACTTGGCTGCCTAGATGACTTTCATGAAGCTTAGCAAGCCTACTTCTACCAGGGTCAGTACCAATACTCCAGCCTAGTAGAGCTGCACAGTATGATGCGTAAACCACCGCTCACGCCTGTTGGATACAAAAGGGGAGACACAGAGAGAAGGTGCACAGTCACACATCAAGCAAATGGTGTAAATGAAAGAGTCCAGCCTTGCATTGCTTGGCTTTAAAGGGGAACCTCTCCAACTGCCACTTGGAGAGTCCGCTGGATGTCGACTAGAAAGCCCTTTGCATGCATGAGTCTGAAAACCTTCTCAACAACACAGGCAAGTTAGAGTTCACAATAGAATTCACAATCTGCACACAAACTCGAGCTGAATGGATGAGCGTGTTGACCACAAAATGATTCTCCGGATCGGCTGGGCTTCATAATAACACATGTAGTGGCTTGCTACTCTTTTGTAATAGCTAGCCACTATTTTTGTAAAACGCTCATACAGCATATCACCCCTCTTTACACGTAGGATAGACAGAATAATTACCTTAAACCACAGTGGGAAAACTGAGGGAAATGTATGGGCCAAATCAGACAGATTCTAAATTCGTAGGAGCCTAGGGTGGCTGACAACAGAAGACTCGAACACAATACGTATATGGAACAACAGTGAACATTTATTAACCATTTTAAAAAGTGCAGTAAAGAAAATGGAGTGCGCTTGTGCAAATTAAAATAAATGAGCTAAGTGTTGTATTGTCCTTTGTGTCCTTTTGTAATGTCAATTCAGTCTATCAAATGTTCAATAGTCAGTATGCGTGTTTGTAACCAGTCAGGTTACAATCTACCAGTTCATCTGGTTCTCTGGGCTGGGGCTCGCCATCCAGTACTGGAAAAAGGATCCTCTGTTTTTCTCAGGTCGTCGAAGTCAATCCAAACAAATCAATCACAGGCCAAAACAGAGGAGAAAAACCCCGACCATGTGGATCAACACAGAGTTTCACAGCGCTGACATGGGTTTACAGCCTTCGAAGTTCACTAATGTTTTCACCAAACAGACTTCTTATACCGTTAACTGCTACACCACCAAGCAACTGATCCTCCTCCGTCTGTGTCTCTGTGTCTCTGGCTTTTTGACTGGTACACGCAGCTGCACACAGGTGTCTGAGCACAGCACAGGGATGAGGGGAAGTCAACAGTCACTGACTGGCTGCTCAGTATATCTTACAAACACATTAATTAGTGAATTTCTACCTCTACACCATTTAGTTAACTTTTATTCCCATACTTTTTAATCTATATTTATTATATTTAATAATGCTTTCTATCGATATTTATTCCCATTGTGAAATGAGTGTTTTTAATCAAAATAACATCAATATTTATATGTTTTATTTACAGTTTTAACTCTGCCATTTCAGTCTCCTGCCTTCAGGGAGAAGGTACCGGACACTCCGGGCCCGCTCCACAAGACTCTTAAACAGCTTCATCCACTAGGCTGTCAGGTTGCTGAACTCTGTCCATTACCTGCCCACTCTGGCCCCTGCCCCTGGACAGTAATATACTCACTGACTACCTCTTTTGTTTTGCACTATTGTCACATGCACGAGTCACGTGACACGCACGGGCTGTCAGAAATCAGCGTGTCACAGGGTATAAAAACAGGATGTGAAGACTTCCTCTCCACTCGGTCATTGAGTCCCATCTAGTCAACCCTCGATGGATGTTCAATGGCCATTTCGTGAGTACTCACCCTTGCACTCTGCATGTTTATGAACGTGGATTCTGGTGGAAATCTCAACTCTTAGTTCAGAGCATTCACATAGCAAAGCGCGTGAATATCCAGCCTCTTCTCTTCAATCCGCGTCTGGGTTTATCCTTCACACTACACGGGCTCTACTTTCAGTCTAGGTACGTTCTCGCTCACTCACCCTTGTGACAACTATAATCTCATGCTGTTTATTGCCTAACTGTGTGTGTGTGAATGTTGGTTCCAGTGGGAATCTTTACTCTTGTTTGAGAGCATTCACAGAGCAATGTGCGTGATTCTATGAGCCCTCTCGCTTCTGTCCACATCTGGGCTTCTCCATCACGCCACAAGGGCGAACTCCAGTTCAGGTACATTCTTGTTGCTTCTCCATCTTTGTGACAAATGTTGCATATGACAATATATTTATTTGGCTGCATAATCCTTAACTTAAAACTTAACCAGTTCATTCATGTTAATTGTGAGGTGTTCTGGAAAAGCTCTATTAAGGCAGCTCCTGGTCAGAATGTTAATTTACATTAGTGACCAGCTGGCCAATGCACTTTCAACTACCTAATGTACAGAAACACTAATAATGGACAATACCCTATTTGTTTCCTTAAACTGTATAAATCATGTAAAGATATAGGGGCTGAAGTATTTGAGTGCCATCATCATCCTCAAATGGGTTCTCCCAGGCCTGCACACAAAATAGTCCATTATTTAATTAGGGTAATGAATCATACTACTTGCTACTTTAAATCACACTTACGTGGGCAAATCTTTCCCTGCAGAATTTGCATGTCACATTACACATTCAAAATTATCCCACACTTTGGCATAGACTGAACTTTCACATGATGTAGGAGTTTGTGTCCTGGACATGTCCTCCAAACCATGTGTCATGTCGGGGAACCACAGGAGTGAGGTGCAGTCGTAGGTTTCCATCCATTTTCCATCCGAGATACATGTCAAAATAAAACACATCATCAAAACTTAAACAACGAGAACATTACAGTACTCCCCCCCCGAACAGCACCACTCCGGGGCGCCAGAGGGCCACCAGCCCTACACAAAAAGCAGGGGAGGGGCAGAGGCGGGAATCGTGGACTCCGTGGGCCCCATATGGCCACCTTTCAAGGGTGCCCCTCTGGCCTGTCAATGCACGGCCAGGGCAGCCCGTGTAGGTCCCGCTCTTCTGCTGTGTCGGGGCTCCTGAGCTCATCGCCCCTCCATGTCCTCCGGGACAGAGCTCCCTCGGGGAGCCCCTCCATGTCCTCCAGGACAAATCCCCTGTCGGGGAGCCCCTCCATGTCCTCCAGGACTAAGCCCGGGGGAATATCAGGGGGAAATCCCGGCAGCAGTGGGCCCCTGCCAAGCCTGTGGCGAGGGAGATGTGAAGGGATATTTTAATCTGATGGTAATTTACTTGGCATAATTATACATAAAAATTCTCTACAATTAAACTCATTAAAAGCAAATTAGGTGATACAATTTTATAGGTAGAGACAAAGAATGATGGAGCTAAGC
Source organism: Bryconaethiops microstoma (assembly GCA_037577275.1). Taxonomy (NCBI): domain Eukaryota; kingdom Metazoa; phylum Chordata; class Actinopteri; order Characiformes; family Alestidae; genus Bryconaethiops; species Bryconaethiops microstoma. Next base: position 5,838 of record JBBJLS010072716.1, read on the forward strand.
TGATAAGGAGATTGAACTTTATTGGTAAAAAAAAAATCAGAGGGATGTATTAGAAAAATGGGTGTTGAATTCTGAGGCCTATAAGAATTTATGTACAAAGCCCAGTTGGAAGAGCGAGCGTCAGACTGGAGAAGAGGCTGCTCAAATGGACCACTGCTGTAACCTTTGAATAAATCAGCAACACCGTATCTTTCTGACTCCATTTGATTTTTTAGACTTAAAAAAGTTTCAGACTTTTTATTCCAATTCTCCACGACATATTCTTGGTGTCCCCGACATGATAAGAAGAGCCCTTGCAGACTTCCAGCCTCGCCTGCACTCTCCTGAATCATCGCTGATTTGGCACAGAACACCAAAGGTATGCATTTTAAAATTCTGCTACATCATTAGATAAGTTCTGTGGATTTCAGGGGAAAAAAGGGAGAAACGGTCGGCGGGTGGAAGAACTGCTTACCTCTCTTAAAAAAACTGCACCTTATGATCATGAATAGTACAAATTGGCATTGTAGTTAAGTGAATTTGGGATAAGTGAATATTAAATAAAGAACAGTTTTTGAGGGTAATATATTGTGAGTCAGGCAGATACAATGGTGGCCTACAGGTAAAGTATAAAATCTGAACCTGCAGGTCAGTGCCGATCTGACCCATTACGGGCGATCGGATCAAAGCCTGCTATGAGGGCGGCTCACGTGAGCGCTGGAAAAAAGGCCGGTGCGAGCTCGGACGGGTGACCACAGCACATGCCGGTAGTTCTTGGTTAGTACACAGAATTATAGAAAGTCTGGGCTGACAGGTCTGTCTCTCTTCTGCCTGGAAAGCCAAGAGGGGGTTGATGGTGTGTTTGGAGGACCGCAGTGGCCATGTGAAGTTAATGTTGTCTGTGTGAAGGGATAAATCTTTGTGGCAGCAGCCAAGTTGTGAGGTCAAAAGTAGATTTAACAAAGAGGCTGGACGGCAAGGTTTATGTCTGAAATCGTTTTGTGTTGTACAGTTTTAGATAAGAAAGTGTTCCATAACCTGTTGATTAATTTGTAAATGCATTGGCGTGTGATTTTTCTGAAGAAAAAAAGAGTTGTTAATATGTATGTCTATGTGATGTTCCTGTTCTTTTTTTCCATACTTTTTCCTTCTGCAGAAGAACCTGATTAAAGAAAGCATCTTTGTTTTGTGTGTGTGTGTGTGTGTGTGTGTGTGTGTGTGTGTGTGTGTGCTCGGCTTGAGGTAACCAAGGTAACCACGGCTGGGAAAGCTTGGCCCGATGCCCGGACAGTCTCCTAATCGGAGACTGGCTGAGCACCCAGGCAGAGTGTGTGTGTGAATCTTAAAGCAGATACAGAGGGAAAAAGTGTAGGACTATAAGTATAATTCTAAGTGTAGAAATTAATCCATAATAGGACTTCCAGTGGTGCGCGCTGCAAGATGACAGCTCAGCAACCCATTTTCTGTTATTTCTTTCATACTGAGGAAAGATAGTTTCTTTTTTCTTAACATATCAGTTATACTTCAAGTATGGCAACTGGTAAAAAGTCGATGTCACCTCAAAAACAAGCTACGAGTATAAAACACCTCAAAATGTGTGAGGACGACGTGGCCTCCATTGTTAGTAACAGAAAGCTATGCGCGAAATGGTTTTCAGCATGCTAACATGACACTGAAAGAAGAAATGGAGTCTCTGGGTAAAAGTTTGGCAAATATCACAATGAATGTGGACAATCTTCAAGGCAGTCTTCGTAAAACAAAAAAAGATACAAATCTTTGCCTGTCTCAGATTGAACAGATGCAACGAAAATGCACGGATTCAGAAGATCGGTCACGTCGCAACCATGTCCGCCTAGTTAATTTACCAACGGGAATGGAAGGGGATGGCCCCGTCTGCTTTCTGCAGAAAATGATACCCAAGTGGATCCCCGACCTTTCAGCGTGTGCGTGCCCGATCGAGATTGACAGAGCTCATCGAGTGTACTCAAACTCTAACTCATCTAAACCTCGTTCGATGATATTTTATCTTCTTCGCTATCCTGAGAGTCAAGCTATCCTTCAAGGGGCACATAAAGCAAAACCGGCTCTGCCTGGAGGAACAACTCTGGAATCCTATGCTGACTACAATCCTGAGACGGCACAACGGAAGAAGGCATTTTCGGCCGTTAGAGCAAAGCTCCATCAGAAAGGCACCGAAACTTTCCTGATCTATCCACCAATAAGAGTCACCTACAAGGGCCAGAAGTATTCGTTTGAATCTCCAGAGGACGTGGATAAATACATTGAGGGTTTGGATGGTGTGAAGATACCGTTGGCTCGCAGATCTTTGAACATTCAGTTCCAGGTACCAATGGAGGAGGAGGCCATATAAAAACAATAGCGATGTCTGGCTAACAAATCCGTGTTATACATGGTTCACAGTCATTTTCAGCTTTTCACTCTTGTTATTTACCAAAGCAAAGTGGTAACCTTTTCTGTGCAAATGCATTCTGATTTCAAATGTCCTTTAACAAAGCGTGTCAGATAGATACTTTTATACTAAGAGTTAACATTTATATGACTGTTTGATAAAGATGTGTTTTCCTAGTTTAAATTTTGTGTAACAAAATTCAGTTAGGCAGTTGTCACATGTTAGCCTAAAATTTAGCATTTGAATACAGTGTTTTGTAAATTCAACTTTCCTCAAGAAATCACCTTTCTCAGGGTGTTGATATGGTGATTAGTGCTTAGACATTGCCTCGCGATCGCCACAGACGTTGGCTAAAAGGGGGATTTGGGAGAGGGAGGGGGCGCTCAGGCGCATAAGGCACTCAGGAATTTCAAGTTTTTCTGTTTTCATCTGTGAAAATTCTAACGGACATCTTTTTAGTATACTATAACTTTTATGTGTCAATTTGCGTGAGTTTACCACATACAGATTATGGTTAGAATAAACATTTTGTCACTAAATGTTAGGGGGTTAAATACTCCTATCAAACGTACAAAGGTTTTAGATTTTTTACATAGAAAAAAGATTGATGTAGCATTCCTCCAAGAAACCCACCTAATTGCATCAGATAACCAAAGATTGCAAAACAGACATTACATTTCCATAGAGTCATCAAGTTGTAATTCTAAAAAGAATGGGGTGATAATTTTACTTAAACACAATTCTAACTTCATCGTTGAACATACAGGTTCAGATAATGATGGCAGAATTGCATACTGTTGTTCTTCAATAGAAGGAAAGAAGTTGGCATTTGTTCATATTTATGTCCCAAATTCATATGATGCCTCCTTTTTTCCAAATGTCTCAAAAGCTATTTTATTTCTTAATGGATACTCAATTGTCATTGGAGCAGACATGAACGCGGTGCTTGACACAGTTTTGGATCATTCCAATCGGTCAGTCTCAATAACACAATCTCAGTCTTCTAAAGCTTTAAGACTGTTCACTATGGATTTAGATGTATGTGACGCTTGGCGACTACACAATCCTACAGCCAAAACATATACCTATATCTTACCAAGTTACAAATCATTCTCGAGAATCAACTATATTCTACTTTTATCATCATTACTTTCAGATCTAATCAATATTGAATTTATACCACAAAATATCTCAGATCATAACACTGTACTTGCACATCTCCGGATTAACACTCTGTAAACCCTCCAGATGGAGGTTTAATACTCTTTTACTACTTTCTTTCTCAACTGAGAGCAGAATTGATTGAATTTATTAACTAAAACCAAAATTCTGTTTCTAATCAAGACATGTTCTGGGCATCTATCAAAGGATTTTTAAGAAATAATGCCATCTCCTTCGCTGCTAGACTCAAAAAGAAATACCTTGAACAATTATCAGCATTAGAGAGTAAGTGTGGGGAATTAGAGAGGGAATTGGGTTTTAAATTTTCTGAAGAAAAACAACAGAAATTGAATGTTGAAAGGGCTGCTCTTAATGATCTGCTTCGACACAGAAGAGAATATTTAATGCATATTACAAAACATAAATATTACATAGATTGAAGTAAACTGAGTAGACTTCTTGCGCTCACTGAAAAAACATGAGCAACATTTTAACATTCAAGCAATCAAAAGCTCTAACAGTGGTCTCAATAAAATATTCATGGCATTTTTTGAAAAATTGTATACTTCAGAAATTCAACCTAAGATAGACCAATTTAATATTTTTTTTGACCAATTGAATTTAACCAAACTTTCAAAGGAAGAAGCTGATAGTCTAGACTCTGAAATTACATTGGATGAACTCCATAATGCAGTAATGGATTCACATAAGGGAAAGTCACTGGGAATCAATGGCATCCCAGTTGATTTATACTTGGTGCTGTGGGATTTACTAGGTCATATCTGGTTACGCACTATTAATGACGCC
>JBBJLS010072717.1:0-10194 GCA_037577275.1 Bryconaethiops microstoma
CCGTCACCACCCCCCCCCCCCCCCCCCCAAAATCATACTTTTAAATCAAACTGATACCTGCTGCATCAACCAACCAACAAACCTGGCTTTTCTCCTTTAATGCAATCATTATTTATTTATTTAATTATTTTACAACACCATAACAATGGAGCTCCATGCAAATTTAGGCCAATATTTTGAATGGGTAGAATTGATTAACATCTTGGAGCCACACCACTGGAGAGCATGACAGTCATTCCCTGTGCTCTGAACTCTTTTCTTTGCGTTTTGAGAGGCATTTGTAGCAAATCAAAGCTGTTAACAGCAGTGCGAGGATCAGTGGGTCCAGAACTGAAAAAGTCCAGTGTCTGGTGCCCAGTGTGAGTTCATGCAGGGTCTGGGGTTGGGCAGAATCTCCGATTCCTCAGCCAAACAAGCGCCGACACACAGGATCATCAAGATGTAGAACAACATAATGGTGCTTTAACCTGTAAAAAATATACAAAAACTTGTAAAGTTCAGCACAAACATTTGGAAGACTTTGCAGATAGAAATGTGAACATATTACCGGTTTAAGGCAGAGTTTTCTGGCATCTCAGCCGCAATTTGCTCTCAGATTCCTCTTCTGAAATGAGAGTCAGAGATGTTGCAGGATCTCCAAGATTCTGAACGTGAACAAGAAGGGCTGCAGGAGTGGAGCCTCAAACAGGTAAATCTCTGGTTAGGGAGTGGGATGGTTAGGGAAGGAAGGGAAGATGAGACGAGGGGGGCCTCCTCTTTCCATTTCACAATCTAAAACTGACTCTGATTAGTCGGAGCTGTGGTAGCAGAGCGTACCTGAGGGGATGGGCACCAGGCTGGACCAGCTCAAAGTGAGTGAACGCACACATGCTCAGACGTCCACAGATGTTCTCGATCAGCTGAGACGTGTCTGGAGAACTGGAGCTACAAGACTAACGTTGCTGACACTAGAAGTCAACAATCTTTTCATCCCCAAAAACTGCTCTGGACCCTCAAACCTCCTCCAGGTCTTCATTGAGGTGGATCAGACTTGTGGATGTGGTTTAGGACACAGTATGACTTACTGTGAGCTGTTAAAATGAACTATGAGTCTTACAGATGGCCATTTCAGACAACACCAGGGCTGCTGTTCACACAGCAGGACTGATCTGGGATCAGATTCCTCCATATTTGTGACATCACAAAAACTGACTCTAGATCAGCTTTTCGTGTTCCTGAGGCGATTTGTGAAAACAGAGCCTCTTGTGTAAAAATGCATTTGGCTCCACTCTGAAGTTGAGTTCATTTCACAGTACACTTTACACATACAGCTCACAGTAAGTCATACTGTGTCCTAAACCACAGCCACAAGTCTGATCACCTTAATAAAGAAGTTGAGTTCATTTTTACAGCTCACAGTAAGTCATACTGTACCCTAAACCACATCCATAAGTCTGATCCACATTAATGAAGAGCTGGAGGAGTTTTGAGTGGATCCAGAAGTTGTTTAGTTCATTTTAATAGATCACAGGATGTCATAATGTGTCTTCAGCCACACAATTAAACGTGTTTACAACTAATGTAAATGATTGTTTTGACAGAATATAATGCACTGGGTGGGCTGTAGCTTCTATTGTTCTGTTGCACCAGAACAGTTCATATAGTTTATAATAGTTAAAAGAATATATTTTAGCTCAGATGGAATTAAATATGGAAATTATCAGTAGTTGCAGCCCTAACAGAAAAAAAGGAAAAGCATGAGCAGTGATGTGATCTGCGTTGGAAAGTAAGAGTCCTCATCCCGGTCTGTCCCTCCACCGGTCAGGGTTTGGCTCTGGTGGACCGAAGCTCAAGGCCAGAGACGGTGTCTCTGCTGAGAGTGGAGGATCTTCCTGAGGACACACTGGAGCGCTTTAACACACTTTTCAGCCTGAGGGAGAAGTGGACGCAGGACGACATCGAGCCGTACATACAGTGAGTGACTTACCGTTCATACACACCGGTTCACCAAACCACACTTCAGAATCCGCCTCTTATTACTGGAATCAAAATTTTTACTTTTTCATTTTTGTCCATCGCATTTTTATCTTTTTGGTCATTTTATAAACATTGTATTTTACGTTTTGGACTCATTGATTTGTTCTAGTCTGTTTTGCTCTGTGAATAGTTTGTACACCGCAGATTTACAGAGGTGGGGAAAATAATCAATGCAATTTTATATAGCAATAATATATTAAAACAGCAGCGCCAAGTATATTTATTATTATTTTGAAGTCTAAAGAAAGATGAAAGTAAACTTTTAACCATTAAATCTTTTTAATGGTCATAATTTTGGGCATTAAATTTTTTTTTTAAATCTCTCAGAACTTTTGTATGAATGGGCGGGGCTAAACAGCTACAAGCTGAATAATAAGGTTTATGCAAACATTGGTTTGTGACATCACAAAAACTATGGTGTGAGAATTTTTGCAGCTTAGTTTCTATATACAGACTGTAAGGATGAGGTGGTAAACATTTTGAAACTTTAGCAATAATTACAGACTCTGTATTGCGCACTTTTATTTTTAAATTACTGCTTTATGAACAAAAGTGCAATAACATTTGTTTTGCAAACACTAAACAGATAAGGAGCTTTTTAACAGCAGTGTCTCTTTAACACAGTTACACAGTTATAGTTCAAATATTTCTGCAAATCTCAACTTAAACATTAATGTAATCAGATATTAAACCAAAGCTATTTGCCACTGCAGGGCGTTCATGTTTTATCTAGTTTATTATACAAGTTCCTCTCAGAGTCCAGAGCCCCGATCAGAACTTTAGAACAGGCTCCTTCAGAGCAGCAGCAGGTTCACATTTATCAATGAACTATCAACGAACTTTCAAAAATAATAGCAATACAAAAACTGTGTTAATGCTCAACAAAATAATTGTCGGCGTTTAGTGAATTAGCGTAAACGTGACACTAACGTTAACTTGCCAGGCCCTAATTGAAAGGAATCGCAGATGAAGTTTGTCTCAGTAAAATCACAATCACAGGTTTAAATAAAATTAATCAGTAAGTAATTTCATCAGGAATTTTGTTTAGGAGATGATTCATAGTATTTATTTATTTATTTATTTTTAATTCTCAATCAGGGATCTGTGTGGAGAGAAACAAACCACAGGAGCTTTGCTGACCAAACACGCCCGCTCCTCCACGCAGAACGGGATTAAGGTCTACAACTCCAGAAGACCAGTAGCGACCTGAAGTGCTTTTCTTTAGACAGCGAATAACTTTTCAATATTGTCCTTTCACTCTTTATTTGTCCCACTTGCTTTTCGTTTGGTAATAAAATGCGTTATAAATAATATTCTTGTGGAATAGTGTGTATATACACATTAAATTAATATATTTTTTATTTTAGGCCAGGTACATTATGACAAACTTTACATTACATACTGCAATTACATACTGCAATTTTAGACAAAAAGAAAAAGATTATTTTCTACTTTTAGAGCTTCAGCATAGACTATAAATATCAGAATTCCACTAGAAGTCCTGCTAGCGCCCCTATGAGATTCTAGTAGTATGTTAGTGCATCGATATGTGACTCGGTGTAAGTGGGGAAGAATGCAGGTTAGAACAACCACTTTCGGGTCAGAATTTTACAATTTTCAAGTAAACTGCCTTTTAGAGAAAAAAATTAGGTGAGAAATATACATTAAAGTCATCAAACCGTTTTCCAGTCATGCTTAATTCAAAAGTTTGTTTTGACATTTCACCAAGAAGAGGCTCCGTTCAGATTAATATCCAGCTGTGGAAACTTTAGCTAGGTTACAATTGACTAAATAGAAAGGCATTATAGGAAAGTCGGCTACACTGTTGCACAATAACAAGGACACATCACATCTCAAACTCGGACACATCACATCTCAAACTCGGACACATCACATCTCAAACTTGTACGGTTTGTTCTTGCAAGGTCACTTGTTGTCACTTGTTGAGCATTAGAATGTTTTTCCCATGAACATAAGTCTAATTTTCATGTCCTTGGTACTGAGAAGCACCAACAGTGAGGATATGAGGTGCAATAACAGGCTTATCTGTGATGAATCAGAACTTCAAAGGCCCGGATTGGTAAAATCTTCAGCAGAGTGTTCTCATCAGCATAGAAGTGTGGAAAGACTTTTTCTGTGAATCTGTGTTTCACAGTAAGTATGGGTGCATGAGTAAGAGAGTCAGAGAATGACAGTTTTCCTTTGTCCCAGTCTAGCTGCACTCTGATCCTCTGGAGTTTACCTTGTACCGGGATGCCGGTGGGGTTTGGTGAAGATCCTGCTGCATATGAACCGTTATACAGCAACATTCCGCACAGTCCACTCCTGGTGTCCACGCTACCCTTCCTCATAGCAGACTCTGCGATCACACCCAGACCCCAGAATTTACTGTCCCCTACTTCAACATCCCAGCAGTGCCTCCCTGAGTTAAAGCCCTCAGATCCAAGGACAAAACGCTGATAATCAAACCTCTCCGGATTATCAGGAAGCTGCTGTCTCTCAGCGCCGAGTGTCACACCAGTCAGATCCTCAGACACCATGAGTATCGGATGAGCGGTGTTGGGGTCCAGAGTTACAGGAGCTAAAGAAAGACATGGACATTATATATTATTATAACATTACGTATAGTCATGCAAAGGCATATGCCTGACTTTAACATTTGTGGGGACACAAAAGTGCTAGCTTTGCTCTTTCATACAGTAAAATACATAGTACATATGGGGAGTGGCACCTACAGACTGGTACTGTCTTCCAATAACAAAGTACTGTAATCATAAAACACAAGAAATTCTTTATTTTGTAACCTACTGGGACCTTGAAATTCACATTTTAAAGCAGGCTACCTTTTCAAACCAATCCAGAAATTTGTGTTTTCATCTAAATACAAAAATACTGTTAGCTAGTGTATATCCACATCATAAATACAAGGACAGGGTATCGTGGCACACCACAGACGATGTGTTTCATATTTTCGAGAACAGAATTGTTAGTATAAAGGTCTCTTTCTTTTCTGCATCCACACAATAACTGCACTGAGCTTTTAAACTTCTTAAAGCCAGATGACACAATATCAAGTATCTGGCCAGCCAATCCTATAATGATACTGGGTTAGGATGGCTGGACTCGCAGTAGAGAGTCAGAACTGATGTTTGGTTGGCATTACCACCTAAGGGCACGCATCGCCCTTGGGTGGAGGTGCGGCTGGGGGCCCCGAGAGGGAGCTTAGCCCTGGGGTCCACGGAGTAGCTACCTGGAGGGTGTTTGATCCCGGATGAAGTTCACTCCCCGAGGACACTGAGGGGCTCCACAGAGGGGGCTCGGTCCCGGAAAACACAAAGGGGCTCCCTGTAGGGGGCTTGGTCCCGGAGGACACGGAGGGGCTCCCCGTAGGGGGCTCGGTCACAGAGGACATGGAGGGGCTCCCCATAGGGGGCTCCATCTCGGAGTACACAGAGTACACAGTCCAAGAGAATTTGGGGGGTACTGTGATGGTTGGAGGCCTCTAGTGGCCGTCCGTTTCCTTTGTTTTGTTTTTGGGGACTCTTATTGTGATGCCTCAGCACCCCAGCCTTGTGTTTATGTGCATTATGTGTTTCAGCTGGCTGGTGTACTCAGGGAAATGGATCTTTATTTTGATTGGTTCATGTCCTTTGTTGTTTTTGTATTTAAGTTCCTGTGTTTCACTGTTTATTTGTCGGCCCAACGTCATACAAGTTTTGTTCGTATGTTCTCCTATCTCCTTTTTGTTACAGTGTTGAGCCCTTGTGCCTGTTTGCTTTGTTTAATAAAAAGTATTGAACATGGAAGTCTGCCTATGCGCCTGCCCTCATTATGGAGTTATGGGAGACTGTAACAGACTTTCACAAAATCTATAAAACAATGGTTATTGGATAATCCAACATGTAATCATTTGTAATTTTAAATTTGAATATGATGTTGTCCTAATTATCGCAGTAAACTTGTTCGGTATAATGTATGTTATGGGAACTAGTTGTATAATGTATGTTATGTGACTTCTTTTTTTTCCTCTTTTTAAATAACATCAACCTGCCAGGGACTGTGGATGTAAATGAGCCTGATGAGCTAAATGAGCTAAATCTGGTGCATTTCAATACTCATGAAGTGAGTTTGTCGATTAATGTACACTGTCCCTATTAAATAAATAAATAAACAAACAAACAAAATGAACAAACAACAGCTGGGAAGGACTGAACACGGAAAGTCCCAAATGACAGGAATCAGATTTGCAAGATCTGCGTTGGAAAGTAAGAGTCCTCATCCCGGTCTGTCCCTCCACCGGTCAAGGTCCTGACAACCACGACCACAAAGAGGTTCTTTTAGTGAGTCCTTTAGGAGATTCGATGGTCTTTCGCAATACTTTGAAATATACTTTATTTTGACAGAGACAAAGTTGATTATAAGGAAGATATTCTTCCTTTGGGGCGTGACCCTTCAGCTCCTACTGTTCTTTCAGTTTCAGTAAGAGGATAACATATCACAACATACACAAACACTCAAATACACACAGAAAGAACAAAGAATCAAAGAAACTTACTAAACTCAACAGTCTCCTGCATCTTCTCCCAGACTCTGAACTTCAGGTTAGCCAGGTGTTTCACCACATGGAGCAGTTCTACTGAAGATTCCTCTGGATCCTCCCTTGTGCATTGGGCTCTGCAAGAACATTCAGGACTCAATTCATCTGAGGATTTGGGTGCAGAACCACAGAAAAGAGAGACCACTCACGAAGACAGGCCACTCACCTTCCTACGGTCATCTTGTAGATCTGTAAAATAACATCAATGAATGTGTATTTAATGACTATATTCTTTATTTATCTTCACAAAAAGCATTATTTTCCAACTCTGACTTACTCGTACAACTGAGGTGTCTCCAGCTTCCATTTCCTCTTCGATGGCTCTGACCGTGTCTGAAAGGGCTTCAAGTTCTCTGCTCAACTTCTCAATATTCTTCTTCATCATGTGATACTTTTGCTCCTCTTCCTTCCTGAGTGTTGCTATCCTGATTGACTCTTCATCTCGCAGAAACTGATGGAGCTTCTCAAACTCCTTATTTATCTGCATCTCTGTGTTCTGAGCTTGAGTCTGGAGAGTAAATCAAAGGAACAAATCACCCGTTAGAAGGACCAATATTAGAATCTTAATCTCTTCAGTCTACCATTCTAACCTTTATATGTTGCAAGGTCTGATCCCAGGTCACTTTACGTTCCTGAAATGTCACTTGTTTCTCCTTCAGGGTTGTCAGTGTAGCCTCAAGTTCAATCTGAAATATAAAAATGAATGGGATGCAAACATTTCTGAAAACTTTATATCTCCAAAAGGAGAAAATGTTCACATTTTGGAAATTAATTAAGGGGTTTAATACAGCAGTGGTCCCTAAGCCTTCTCCTGGAGATTGTACAGGCTTCCCCCTTTACTTAATGCTCCAACCAGTCATTAGCAGGTGTGTCAGATTGACTAGAAGGTTGTTCTCCGGGGCCAGGGTTGGAAATCACGGTAAAACAGAGGTAGCGAGCCCCTCAGGTTCAACATGGTTTTAAATAACAAAAATTTCATTACAGAAAAAACTTTGCCTTGATGGTCAGAACAAAGTGCTAATATTGCTGAAAATATCAAAAATGTCTGCCTAATTCAGTTGCAGGTCATATACCTTCAAAACTTCAATGAGTTAGTGGTTAAGTCAGCAAGTGAGCCACTACAGACTAACTAACTCTTCCAAAATGTCAACATTTTTCCTTTAAACATTGCGTTTCCTTTCGTTAAGCACAGGATTTTCTGCAATATCGCCACCTTACAGGTTTGAATTTCACTTACCACCCACCTTATATTCAAATGCTTTCTCCTGGAGGGTACAGAATCTGTGTTTGGTGTGTGCTGTAGAAATACAGCAGTGCGAACACAGAGGCAGTTGATCATCCAGACAGAAGAATGTAAGCTCCTTATTGTGCAGACTGCAGAGGGTTTCAGCCTTTTCTGAAGGTTTGTTTGAAGCAAAGTCTGATTGAATGTCCATTGAGGACTTCCTCCTGCAAACTGGACATACTCTCAATCCTTTGTTCTCCCAGTACGTCTTCAGGCAGGTTTTGCACGCACTGTGTTGACAACTCAGGAAAACAGGATCCTTGACGAGTTCTAAGCACACAGGACAGGAGAAGTCATCCTTTAGGAAATGTCCGGAGGCCATGGATGGCTTGGATGGCTTGTTATGTGGGGCCGAATCCTAATTTGCACCCTGGATGTTCAGAAGCGGTGCAGAAATGCTTCTTCCTTGCTCGGTTGTTCCTTTATCGTAACCGAAAGCTGCTGGTATTGTTAAAGAATGTCAAACTGCTGGAATCCTGTCCGAGGGCTTCCTCGAAGGTGAAACATCCTTTCTGATCCTTTCCTCATGCCAGAAATTCCTACAGAGATTACAGTAAGAGAGACAAGATCAACATCTATCAAGTCTTATTCCAACATCATTGGAAATGAATTTTCTGAACACAGTATACACAGAATAAGCTTTATTTAATTATAACTTGTGAGATTATTGAAATCCCTGTGATGGACTGGGTTCCTGTCCAGGGTGTTTCATCTTATGACTACTGGGATAAGCACTAGAACCCCTGAACCGTGGTTCATAAAATGGATGGATGGATGAATTATTGAATCGATTGAGGCAACTCGATTGACTACTGAACCAGGATGAGAAATATTGATGAATGGTGACATTTCAGTATATAATCTTTTTATTCTTTTAACAGGTTATAATATGGCCTAAACTGAGAAAAGTACCTCATAAATCTTATTACCAATCTTCACTGTGAGCCGGTAGAGTATATCTCCAATTACACCTGACTCCTGTTTAATGTGGGTCCATTGTAAAACAGGCTGCTTGGAATGCAAACAAACCCTGTATGGCTATGACAAGCAGAAATGAAGAAATACCTGTATGACAAATAATACATGGTTCAGGAAAGGTGTAATGACAGAAATAGGCAATTTTCCAGTGTCCATATGTATATAAACCCAATCCTTATATACATAAGGCTTATATACAGCTGGGAGCCAGGTGGTAAGGGAGTTGCCTCTGTAATCAGAAGGTTGTGGGTTCGAACTACCAGTGGCACCAAGGAAGTAACCAGATTCTGTCCCCACACACTGCTCCCCCACACACTGCTCCCACTCACCCACTGCTTCCCGGGTACGCTCCCCATGCACTGCTCCCCGTGTACTCTCCCCACCCCTTGCTCCCCACACACTGCTCCCACCCACCCACTGCTCCCCGGGTACTCTTCCCACCCACTGCTCCTCGGGTACTCTCCCCACCCACTGCTCCCCGCATACTCTCTCCACCCACTGTTCCCCGGGTACTGACCCCACACACTGCTCCCCAGGAACTGTCCTCACACACTGCTCCTCCACACTCTGCTCCCCGGGAACTGTCCCCACACACTGCTCCACCACACACTGCTCATCCACACACTGCTCCCCAGGTACTATCCCCACACACTGCTCCCCAAACACTGCTTACCCACACACTGCTCCCCAAAACACTGCTTACCCACACACTGCTCCCCAAACACTGCTTACCCACACACTGCTCCCCAAACACTGCTTACCCACACACTGCCCCCCAAACACTGCTTACCCACACACTGCTCCCCAGGCTCGGGGTTCCTGGCTGCCTGGAGCTTCGCTTGGTGAATGGCTTCACTTTTCACACCCTACTGTGTTGTGGGGTGTTCATATTTGACAAATGGACACTTTGCACTTAAACTTTATAATGCTGCATCTTAACTGAGGATACAGTGACCCCATGTGGCCAGATGTGACACTGCAAACAGATCAAGCCCAGGAGTTCCCTCTTCCACTCAGAGTTAGAGATGATATCCTGAGAACTTCCTTCAGAATATTCCTTTCTTTAAGCCAGTCTCATCTGACATTAATGTGACACAAGCACGCACACAGAGAGGAAAAAACACATGACTAGTCGACTTTTCTCAGGGGGCGTTGACTTGTGCCTTTGAAGTCGACTAGTTGACTTTTCTTTTAATGCCCTAACCCCAACCCATCCAACAACTCCCATCAACAGATACCACCACTCAACCCCACCCCATCCAACCCCCCATAAACAAATACCACCACTCAACCCCACCCCATCCAACCCCCCATAAAC
>JBBJLS010072718.1:0-10193 GCA_037577275.1 Bryconaethiops microstoma
TGCAATGAAATAAAAGTTAAGGGACATTTGTGAATTTCTGCTTTATTTTTTTATTCACATTTTCCACCCTGTCCCAATTTTTTCTCATTTGGGGTTGTATGAGAGTAGTGATGGTTTGTTATTATCAATATCTGCTGTTATAACCTGCTGACCAGGGACCTGTATAGAGGATAATCAGCTAATGTTATTTACAGCCATCACCGGTGAGTGTAGAATGAGGCCACTAGAAACATATGCAGGAAAAATCAGAGGTCAGCTCATCACAGAGGCAGCAACATTTCACAGTGCCACTATAATAATTTTCCTCATGACAGATTTCCTCTTTTGTAGAGGAATAAATACGACAATAAATCTGAAGAGGTTGGGCTTTTTTCATGAGACGGAAAAAAATGGTCAGAATGAATATAGTGTGCATTAACTCATTAGCTCACTATATTATGTATACTAATAGTGTAGATCAAGAAAGCTGTCACTGGGATGAAACAGTTAACTGGCACCTGTCACACAGGGGGGAGGGCTGCGGACGCACGAGCAAGACACAAGTTCTGATAAGGTTTTTAATGAAAATGGTCACGAAATAAAGTCCGAGAAACACAAGTCATTCAACTGAAAAGATCGTGACGTCAATAACTTTCCACGAGTGCTGCTTTAGCTTGGCAAAGTGGCTGGGACACGAGTCGACTGTCCTTTCCCCCCCAAGCCGCTGTTCTCTCCTTTCGCCGATACGTGGAGAGGAGATGCCGGGCGTGCTTTTCACTCACTCCTGTTCCCACACACACAGATTCAAAAAGGATTCACAAAGTCTCTCCTCCTTCGCACAAGGAGAGATCGGGGAACCAGAACAGGAGGATGCGAAGAGTCCAGATGCAGGTTAGGCGTGCTGCGGAATACGGTGGGCTCCCTTAGCCACTCGTGAGCCGATTCCTCCTCGGGAGCCTTGGCAGTAAGCTCCAGTCTCGGCTTGCGTCACTTGACTGAAGAGACACGCTATAGAACTTGGGTAACCACGCAAAGAACTCTAGGATCGACGGGCTTTTAAACTTCACCAGAAAAACAAACGGCCAATCACACGACGCAGACACTAACAACCATGAAACACAATCAATCAACTAAACACTAGACAGGTGGACTCGTCATCAGTTACCTAGCAACCCTGTTAACGAGTAGCAAAGTTCAGGTGTGACTTTGGCTTGCCTAGGCACCTGATGACACACACACACACACACACACACACACACACAATAAACACAAGCACGTGTCCTGACCTAAGACTCAGGGGAGGGGCTACGTTGGGACAAAAGTGTGGGGCAGGTTTCACCACCCCCCACCCCCCTCCCTGGTTGGTCCGTCTTTGCAGCTGCTATAATGGTACCGCCCCCTGTTCCAGAAAAATTCATCCAACATCAGTACCTACTGTTGTGGCTGAACACGATCGAATCCTCACAGCAATGTTCCAACAATAGTGTAAAGTCTTCCCAGAAGAGTACAGATGCACAGAGAGGACATATTCACCATGATATTATTGATTTCAGAAGAAACATATGTTTACAAACTAGAACAAAACTTGGACGAAAGTAATGGGACGCCTGACCATTATATCAACAAAGGATTGAATGACAGATACATAGACTTTAAAATGGAGCTGGTCCCCCTTTGCAGCTGCTATAATGCTCTGGACTCTGAGGGTTACTTGTTTTTCTGTAACAAACTAGATAAAACATGAATGCAGTAGCAAATAGCTTTGATTTTATATGTGATTTGATTACGTTAATGTTTAAAGTTGAGATTACAAGAAATATTTGAACTGTAACTATGTAACTGTGTTAAAGGGAACACGGCTGTTAAAAAGCACTTTATTTGTTTAAAGTTTTTGCAAAACAAATGTTATGGCACTTTTGTTCACACAGCAGTACTTTTGAAAAAAAAAAACATTTAAATTAATTATTTAATTTTGTGCATAACAATATATTCCGGAATTGCATATGGACTTGGATCGTTATTATCCACAATATATAGTGCTTAGATTGTATTGAAGTTGAAAGAGCTGATACCCAAAAAGTGGACTTGGTCCACTTTTCCTCTTTCCTCTTTCCTTCCCCACTTGTGGGACTAACAATCTTATCTTATCTTATACTATGTCAAACGTATTCATTTTACAAATAATTCTTTAGCAAGTACTAACTAGTTGTAAACGATTTGGATGTAAAGTTTTAAGGAAAAGAAACATGAACATGGGATGGAACCTTTACAGTGGAGATCATTTGCAAAAATTGTTCCATTGTAAGCGCTCCAAGAGAGCAAAACTGGCATTGGTCTCTCTGGGTGGGTAGATTTGTCCTCCGTATCCAATCTTCACTCAGTGTGATGCTAACTGATGTAACACATTTTGGTGATGACCACACATGAGATCTTCACTCCAGGTTTGGGTTTGAACTCCCTACCTACTAGGGGCAACTCCCTACCTACTAGGGGCAACTCCCTACCTACTAGGCCACCAGCTGCCCCATTAGTGTTCCTCTCTGAACCTCCATGGCTGGATGTAGATGTAGATGTAATAATTTTGTTAAAAGGTCTGGGATGGGATGTCTATCAGATATTCAGAGCCTTTTTGAGTTCCAATTACAGTGTTTCTCCAGCTCAGTCTTCCTGCAGATTGGGTTTGCAGTATCTGTCCAGCTGAGCTTTTAACTGCTGCAGTCCAGGACTGTTGTTCCAGGACTCTGCAGCTTTCTCTCGGTAATCATTGAGGCCTACAAACTTCCCACAGTTTCCCACAATTTGGCCGAAAGTAATATGATCATGAATTTACAGGGACTACTTTTTAGTCAATAAGATTCTTACTCTAAGACAATATAATATGCAGTAGCAGGTATTTAGACAACACCTATATTTTGTTCTAGTGCATTAGATAGCTGCTATAAGTACAACATATACTTAAGCACAACATATATAGCACCACATGTTTGGTATTGAACTTTTTAAAATCTTTGCTGCCAACAGAGCTGTTCGAAAATGTTAACTTTTTTAAAAAACGTAGTTTTAAAAAGAACATTTCTTTCTTATTTTTATTTTTCTCCCAAGGCCTTGAGGAGCTAAAACGCAGAAAAAGAGAGCTAGAGAGCTAAAATGCTCAACAAAATACCCAGAAATATAGAAATGAAATGAGTTTGTCAGAAAGGTAAGCAAGTGAAACCAGAACAAGGAGCCCTCTTTTGGGCATTTAAAAAGGGAACTCCATCAATAGTTGTATTTAATAATGTGTTTTTACTGACCCCAATCACTAACTCTTCCATATGCCAGTCTGGTGACCACTGCTGCTGCTGCAACAACAACAAAAAAAAGATACACACACACACACAGGTCATTCCGCTCCAACATTTATTCTTTACTAGCCAAGTATTTACTTGGTTCAGACACTTTTGTGGACACATTCACGCTTCAAGTTTGTTGTGTAAACACCAGACTTTAGGAGACATCATCAGAACATCAAGCTCAAGTAACAGTTTCTGAAACGTCTCAAATGTGTATTTCAACTTTAATAGGTAACTCAGGTTCACTGCCTAAATAAAGCCCACGAGCAGAAGGCAAGTCTTTACCACACTTTTACAGTCAGCAAGAATCTTTTTTCCCTTGATGATGATTGACATATGAGCAGGGGTGTGGCCCTCCTGTGTTTCATTTCCACGCACAACAAAGATCTTCAAGACTTTTTGAGCACAGTCCTCTCTGATGGCTTCTTTGCTGACATCCTATCAAAACACGAGTCAGTGCTCAGAAGTCATTGTTCTTCAAATGTTTTCTGAAAGCTCCTGCATATGCAATAGGTGAGTAACTGGTTTGTAGTGGGCAATTAATGCAATCTACACATGAATAATACAATCAAAGTAAGACAGATCAAGACATTGTTTAAATCCTTGTAACTAGGTTTGATTAGGTAACTAATGATTTTAAATAATTTACATACATAAATAACTAAAGATAAGATATCGTGTAATGATTTATTGTGTAATAGTTATTATGTGCATTATGTGTATTTTGTATATTCAAGTTTGTATATTGTACAGTATATTATTTTTTCTCAAACATAAACATTGTTTGAAAAAAGCCGAATGGTTGTTTAAACATTTTAAAATATGTTCAGGATCCTCACACACTCCAGAAGAAAAAAAATCATTTTGCTATCGTGTGTTTTGTTTTGAACGCTAATTTTAGTTTATGTCTTGGCATGCGTTAAACGGAACTGGAAAGTTTTTCCCACCACACAAGTGTTATGACTAATTATTGTTCACCTATAAAATATATTCGAAAGATTAGAAAAGATGAGAGTTTATAAAGCTTTGAAGAATTTTCAGGAACCCAAAATTAAAAAGAAAAAATATCTGGCAGTCTTTAATGAGTTCCTCCCCAGACTCTCCAAGGAACTCCATCAAGCAGCGGATGATGACATCTCTTCTGCCTTCAACATTTTTGCTGTTATTGCAAAAAACAATATGAAACCTGCATATAACTGCTCTGTGTCTGGCCCCTCCTGGATGATATACGTGCTTCGTGCCTGTTCTGGTGTGATAAGGCCTGTTATCACACCAGAAGAAACTTGGCAGTAGATGAGAGAATAGTTGCCACAAAGGCCAAAACAGGAATGACCCAGTACAAATGGGGCATCAAGCTCTTTGTATTGGCTGACTCCCGCGACAGTTACCCTGATGATTTTAACATTTACACTGGAAAGTCAAAGAATACAAGTGTTCATGGCTTGTCGTATGATGCAGTCATCAGTCTGGTTCAGCCACAGTCTCTGGGTACTGGGTACCATATTTATATGGATCATTTTTACACAAGTCCCAAGCTGTTCTTTGACCTGGCAGCCCTGAAGTTTGGCGCTTGTGGCACCTACAGGGAGGGACGTAAAGGGTGTCCTCCTATCCAGGGCGCCATCACAAAACGGTCACCACGTGGAACAGTGCGATGGTGCAGGCAGGGCTCCCTTGTCTTCGTAAAGTGGATGGACACTGTCTGTGTGCTCCACTGTTCACCCCACCTATGCAGGAGACATGGTGAAGAGGAGGGTGAAGGACAAGCAGGGTCACAACAGAGAATTTAAAGTTCCTTGCCATGTTCCAGTAGTGGAGTACAACAAATACATGCTCCGATCAACTCATCCAGTACTATTCAGCACACAGGAGGTTGAGCCGTTGGTAACCGCACACTTTTCCTTCACTTTATACACTGTGTTCCAAATAATTATGCATATGCTGTTTTTGTTCATTTTTCCTAAAGGCCATGGAAGTGCTATGCATGTGACATTCCCGTGTTTGTTGTTGGACAGAAACTGTTTTGTGGAGTAGCATGGCCTCCATCAGTAAGTTGTCTAAAAATGGATCACACGTGTTTTTGTTTGAAATAATGTTTGTGGCTAATATTTGCAAAAGTTTTGAAGTTTTCTTGTTTTAGAAGTATTTTCGCAATTTCAAGCTGTAAAAAATGTTTGTAGTAATTTATTTTTTTTTAAAAGCTGATTTTTGCTCTGTTATGTTTATATAGTTGGTCAAAATAAAAAAACAAATATATTCATAATATTGCCTGGTTTGTGCTGAAAAATAAAAAATATAAGACACACTATTTCACATTTCAGAAGTGTTTATATTTTAGTTCAAACAGTAATGCACAACACACCAAAATATGCATGGAGTTTTATACATAATCTATGTCTGCTTTGGACATTCACACTTCCATGCTACCTAAACTATTTCATGCCGGATTTGGAGCACTCAAGGTATAATTTTTCAAAATTAAAAGTAACTTTGTTGAGTATGATTTCCAAATAGTATTAATATAAACAATATTACCTTGGTATAAACAATGAGGCACAGTCACTACAGTGTTGGAGTGCTGCTTGTTATCATATAGTCTATGCCTCCAAAGAAAAAAAAATCTTAGTCCACTTTGAAGCCATTGTAAAGCAGTGCATTGTACTGTGAAGTAAAATACTTTTAGAATTGAGAGGCAAAACAGTAGAATGCACATAAATAATACAGCGTGTACAGAAACAAAATATTATGCATTTACATTATTGACTTGAAATGTAGAAATGCCCACTTTTTTTGATTGATTTGTCAGTTGATATTTTACATTCCTCTCTAGGACTCAGCATCCCCTTCTGTTGAAGGCACCAGAGAGGTTGTCCTTCGGTGCCTTATAGAGTACTTTGACGAACATCGGGAACATCTCATCAGAGGAAGGTACACTTCCTTTGCATTAACCAAATTCAAGCACTGTAATTCCATTAATATATTAGACTCGTCAAGAAGATTGAAACAAATGTTATATCCTCATATGTATATAGTTTCATTTTCAAATTACTTAAAGCTTGTTAGATGTTTTTGGTTTGCTTTTTAAGAAAAAGTAGCAACATTACTTATTCCAATTGAATTTATTCTTGGTAAAGTGTGGAGCTCTTTGCTTGTTCTAAGGGATCCTATTATGTGTGTAACCTTTGAGCATGTTAACAAATTGGGAATGAGGTAGCCATTCATACATTTAAAATAAAGTAATAAAAGAAAAAAATGATTGTTATACTAGTGAAGAGAACACAAAACAGCAGTCAAATCTTTTAATTTAGTTAGTTTTAGTAATTTTCTGTTTGCAACACATGACTTTTGTTTCAAATGTATCATCTAGTGATGTGAATTGACTGAAGTATATTTCTTGACCATTTATTTTGGCACTGATTACAACCTCATGTTGCAAAACACTGATAACTATGGCAATTACTGTTACAAACACTGGAGCGTCGAGAAGTGATAGAACAAGGGACATTGTTATCGAGGGTGTTCAGGTCATCAGAGGACTGTAAAATGTCGCCATGTCTTGCTCTCTCTTCCTATGCACTCAATCTCACTTATCCCAAGTATACATTTGAGGTATTCCATAAACTTTTCTTGGAACTGGATCCTTGAAAGCTGTCTACCAAGGTGGAGTCCTTGAAGAATAAACTTCTGGCTTGAAGTCACAGTGCACCTACACAGTATACATACATTGTCAGTGCTAACAGTTTTCTCAGCACTGTCACTTCAGTGTTCTCCAAAGTGCTAAGGCTTGCAGTGTAGGTTAGAACTGATTTTCACCTGAACTTCTATTGCAGACAAAGAGTGACTTTCTTTTGAGTAGCTGAAATTGAGAGCTTGGATAAATTCAAATTGATTATTCTAGATTGCTCAAGTTTACGTGTCGGAGTGTAAGGACAAGTTTAAAACAAAAGAATTTGTCACATCCTCTCTCCATCAAGGCACGACCAGGCAGGAGGCACAGACGCAGACTTCAGAAATGGCTTTCTTAATTTATAAACAAAACTCGGCACGGTGGCCGGAAAACAAAACAAAAGCTAAACATGAGGTAAGACGGAGGTTAGGGTATGCGTGAGGGAGAACGGACAACAACTGATAAAACACAAGCATTGTATATACACACACACAACCGAAACTCAAAACAGCTGTTACAGATTTTGCCTCATCCCTGGCTGCTGAGACACAGTGATGAAGCCACACCCAGTGAAAAATACAAAGTCAAACTGGCCGCTCCAGAATTCTGTAACTACCTGCTTGTGACTTTTCATTCTTTGGTTTTCTTCTGTTTTCATCCCATATGTTTGCTTTGAGTGGTATGTATTTTATTTATAAGTGGTATTTATTTTATTTCTTGGACTTGTATTTATTGTTTAATGTTAGTTTTGTAATTGTATGTTCATTTGGAGCTTGTTTACCTATAATTAAGGTATAATTAGCTATGATTTATTTTTTTTAATACAGTGTTTACGGTTTTTAGATGGCATACTGTTTTGCACGGTTTGCCCTTGTTCTTAAAACATACTTTTGATACTGTTTTAGCTGTACATTTTTAGATCACCTTGGCAATGTTTAAAATAAAGAAGAGTTCTTCATCAATGCTTAAGTTTGTTATTCCTAAGAGTAAAGGAAATTTAGATTTTAATGACCACAATGAATAAATTCTAATCAGTGCACTGATAAATGCAGATGATTATTATTCAAATATTTATCAGTGATATGGAGAATTGAAATAATTTTTATTAGTGCTGTTTACGCATTTTGAAGTTTCTGTTCATTCATAGCAACTCAAGTATTTTCTTTAAATTTTAATTAATTCACTTTTGTTCTATATTTGAATCTACTCACATTTACTTCACAGTTATAAAATGTCTTATTTCATTAATATTTACTTAAAACCATACATAGTTATATTTAATTAATTCTTTACGGTGCGGTCTTATATAATCCTAGTCCCAGGATACTTCACTGAGAACACACTTAAATATGGCAGTTCTTGCAGTATAATTTCTGTTTATTTGCTGAGCCAAACATATTGTAAGGAACAAAGTAAATGCCATAAGCTGTGCATTAAATTTTTTTTCCCCCATTGTATGAACATATATTATAAAAAATAACAGTAATAGGAGATTAAATGTGCTGAAATTATTTATAATTAGAAAATCAATCAAATTTGACCAGTGGTGCACATTTGACTTTATGCTCTTGCTTCTGTGCCCAATTAGGAATGGCCAAGTAATGAGCACTTTATTAACTGCATTTTAACGATTCAGATCAGAAAACACTGGAAAAGAAAAGTTGTAATGAACAAAATGCAAACCTGGGTCATAAATTAATTAAATCATGCTTTACTTGGTAAGTTCCTCTTTTTTCTCTCCAAGGTGCTCTATGAAGCTACAAATAACAGCATTACGCCTCATCTCAATTCTTTGCTTCTGTGAACAGATTATAATGTCAATACTGAATCATTATTCGTGTACAAGAAACAGTCAAGTGGGGACACAAGAGAGTACATGTGCAAGGAGCAGATGAAGCAAGAGCCATGTTTAAAAAGTCGGGGCATGCAGGGTCAAACACTACAGAGTAGTGATTTGGGCTGTAAATGCATTTTACAACAGGTCCTCTTCGGTTCCAAAAAATCACCACAATTCTTAACAAACACACCTGAGTCAATTTGTCCACCTGAGTCAGCTTGGTCCCCATGACGGGATTCCACGCCGGGGCGTGAAAGGGAGTGAAAGTCCTCCTGAACTGCGTCATAGAACTTTGTTAGTCAGTGCAGTCCAGAGAGAAGGTCCTACAGTGTACTAAGAAGACCCCCACGACCAGAGATGCAGTTTTGTGTGTGTTAGCCAGCACAGCTGAAATCAACTCTTTATTTTGTTATTAAAACCTCACTAATTATCCTTACTGCTGTGTTCTATAGTGCGTCCTTCCCCACCCGCATCATGACAGTGTTCTTCTTCTTTACCTCATTAAGAAGCTCCTGTCTCTCCGTCTCCAAACTGTCACTAGTTTCAACTGTCCACTGTACTGGCCAAGAATAAGGTCTCCCTATAAATGAACTGAAACAATCTGTGATAAACAAAAAGCACATTACACGGTTAAGCATAGGGGAAATAACAGAAATATCATGCAAATCTGTATTAAAGGGATAAATAGGTAAAGATTTCTGCTCACCAAAATGAATGTAATGCTGCAGCAATTGACAAATCACTACACACCCCTCAACTTACACTCCACTGTCTTTTCCTGCAGCCTATGTCTGACATGTAATACCACTCACTGCTGTACAGTTCTGGCTCCTGTTGACGAAATCATATGCTTTCTTTTAATTCCTGAAAAATTTCTTGTTACTGTAAGTCATTTCTATTGCACAAGTACATTAACTAACATGTAATTGACGAGATACGTACATGTAACAGTGTTAACTGAATATACACTGTTTTTCTCTCTCTCACACACACACGCACACACTCTCTCTCACTGAGTTGTCTCAGGAAAATTATCCAATAGGACTATTGCTTTACTGACACAGCAGTATCTCGGTAAGTTTGGTTCTCCCCTGACATTTTAGCAGCAGCACAGCAGAAACAAAACACGTAAAAATAACAACTTCAGTTTATGAACTTATGTACTACAAAGCAGTGTGTTCAGTCTTGATAAACATGTTGGCTTTGCTCATTAGGAACACACCTATTTATAGGACAGTTCGTAATTCTCTGTAAGAGATATGGGTCTCATATATATATCCACCTGAACATGGCGCCCCCCAAGGCAGACGTGTTTGCTCGCTCCGCTCTCAAATGCCGGCTTTCTTTTGTTTTTTGTGTGTTCTCTGTTCTTTCTGCA
>JBBJLS010072719.1:0-10192 GCA_037577275.1 Bryconaethiops microstoma
GATAGAAATGACTTCAAACTATTTGCACAGGTGCCTAAGACGTTTGCACAGTACTCTGTGTGTATATACACACACACACACACACTCACTCTCTCTCTCTCACACACACATACACACACTCTCTCACACACATACACCATACACACAAACACACCACACACACATATACACATGCACACATAATTACATGCTTTATACATTTTACTATTACTTTTTATTAAAATAATTTAAAATCTAGTTTATATTTCTAATATTTATCATTATTAGATTGCTGAGAATATTCTTGTGTTTAAATGTTTAGATCCGTATTATATATTTATATTATATTATATTTATATTATTCAGAAAACTCTGCTCCTCTCCGATTATATTCTCATGAATTTTGCTCACATTTCATTTCTAGTTTTTATTTTCCTCAAGTTTCTTTATGCACTGAGCTGATCAGTGATTACAGGATTTATATTGAGTGTCTATATTCCAACACTAGATGTCGCCGTTGAGTTTGATTGCCTAGAAGTGACCACGCCCCTGATAACAGTGCTGCCACACCCTCTTCAAAAATTCTGGTCACACCCACTAATGACATTATCTAATAAATGATAAATCAGAGTTGAATGTGTTGTCAGCTTCTTTATAATATTTATATTTATTGTTATTATTTTGCTTCTTAGCTTCTTGTTGATTCTTTATCCTGAGCAACAGAGTCTCTCCAACAGTTCTTTAATATCTTCCTGTTTCATGAACTTTCTGGGGTTCTTCCAAAGCTTGGATTTTCTGGGGTTCTACAAAGGCCTGCACTTCCCAAGGTTCTGCCATAGACTGGACATTCTGGGGTTCTGCCAAGGCCCAGATCGTCCCAGGTTCTGCCAAGTTCCAAACTTTCCCGGGTCCTGTCAAGGTCCGGACTTCCAAGGGTTCTGCCAAGACCCGAGTATTTAAGAAATTTCCTGAAGGCACGAGAAATAAAAGAGCAGCCAGAGAGATAGACGGCACGGCCATGAAGACGCTGGCTGGAGAACAGAGCTGACATTTCATGGCCAAGCTGAAATTCTTTCCAGACACACACACACACACACACACACACACACACACACACACACACACAGGGCGCTGAACACTCTCTGCGTCCGTCGTTGGGATGGCTGGAAGGAATCGGGCTCTGAAGGTCGCTGGACTCGGTGGAAGTGCAGGTGGTTGTCATGGAGTCCAGCGCTCAGCCCCTCCCCCTTCTGGAGTTTTGTTCTGATGTTATAATGACAGAAAGTGTCGCACAGATCAAAAACACACTCACTGCTGTTCACAAGCACAAGCTCTTAAATATTTCTCAAGCAACATTCATCCACACCTGAGGAAACACTCAGGAATTTCTGGGGAGACACAGAGACTCAAGCCTGAAATAATCGTCTCCCAGTGGAGCACAAAAAAGACAGAAAACTGTAGAAAAGTGTATGAAAAACATGTAGCTGAAGCAGTTTCTTAGTCACAGCAGTGACTCTAGATGAGGTGAAGATCAAACTAACATTTTCATTCCTTCTTATGAGGAAGAAATGTTGGATAAACACCATGTAGAACATAATACTGAGGCAGAACCAGGACGGTCCAGTTCTGACTGCAGTGAGAAGCTCTACCAGGTAAACGTTGCATTGTGCATTAAACTCAAACGTTTTGAATCTCGGCGCCGGAACAGAACTTTGTTTGGGGCCTCAGAACCGCAGACTCCCGCCTGGGAAGAAAGACCCCGGAAGATGTGAGACTCTCATATAAAGGAGATCAAATCTGTTTACGACCTGCAGATGAAGCTCCAGCAGAAAGCAGGGATTCTTCTGACTGTTTACTTTCAGCTCCTCGTCTCTCTGATTTACCCCAAATGTGCGACGCCACACTGAAATTTAGACCACTTGCCATCCAAATAACGAGCCGTTTGGGAGACAGTTTATTAGGGCATTAATCAGCTTAATAGCCTGAACTGACTGAGCATTACACTGTAATGCAGTCAGACTCTCTTGAAACCTGACATCATGTTTCCCAGAATAATTATCTAGTACTTTGGAGTTTGCTCAACACACTTACCTGGGAATTACATAGAACTTCAGATCTTGTATAAGAAAACAGCTGGACTCCCTGGACTCCCTAGACCACCCGGACCACCCAGACCACCCAGACCACCCGGACAACCTGGACAACCTGGACTATCTGAAATATCTGGACTACCTGGACTATCTGAAATATCTGGACTACCTGGAATACTTGGACTCCCTGGACCACCTGGACCACCTGGACTACCTCATCTAGCTGGACTATCTGGACCAGGGCCCATAGACTAGAAAACAGAGTGTAAAAATGAAAAGCAGATGCAAGAACACAGTTGAAAATGAAACCGAACTGTTCTTACTGTCCTTCCT
Organism: Bryconaethiops microstoma; assembly: GCA_037577275.1. NCBI lineage: Eukaryota > Metazoa > Chordata > Actinopteri > Characiformes > Alestidae > Bryconaethiops > Bryconaethiops microstoma. The sequence goes on from JBBJLS010072719.1 coordinate 2,403, forward strand.
AGTGCTACTTACAGTTCGCTGTGTGAGAAAATGACATGAATTATACTGTGTCTAATCTAACATACTGCCCCTCCCCCTTAATGCTCCAGCCAATCAGGGACTTCTAAAGAAGTTTGTGAGTCAGAGCAGATGTTGCAGATTGTGGCCTGGACCTTCTCTGGAAGGTGGAACTCCAGGACCAGGGTTGGTGTCCAGTGCTTTAGAGGGATCATCATGAAGACTTCCTTCAACTTAACAATCCAAAAAGCGGTTCTTCAAGGTTCTTTAGTTGCATATACAACCGTCATGATTCAAGGTTCCAGTTTAATGTCTAAATGCTATTTGTCCATGATCAATCATTTGCTCTACATCATGTTCTGCCGTGGAGAAACTGTTGCACATGTTTTTTTTAAGAACCCTTCAAATGGTTCTAAAGTACCAAAAAGAGGTTCCAGTATTGCTACAAGTAAAATAACCTGTTTTGGGACTAAATATTTGAAACTCTTTTGTATGCTCTAGTGGTGGGTTAGACATGTGGTTCTAGGATCTGGAACAGTGGCCTGAGATCCTTCTTCCTATTCCTCAGTCCAGTTTGAAGAGGATTTTTTTGCTTTATTCTGTCTTACTTTACTTACTTACATCGGGTCCTCCCTGCATAAATTGTACTTCTTCTACGGCATAGCTCCAACCTAACATGCTGCTCCTCCCCCTTACTGAAGACTCCAGCCAATCAGGGCATTCTGAAGTTCATTAGCTAGAGCAGGTGTTGCAGATTGTGGCTGGAACCTTCTCTGGAAGGTGGATCTCCAGGATCAGGGTTGATGACCTGCGGTCTGGACAGAAATCCAGCTGTGTGAAGGTTTTAATTCAGTGTGAAAGTGTGAAACTGAGCTGCTGTAACTCTCTGAGATAAGTGTCTGCTGAGTGAGGAGTCCGAGATACACGAACGTTCAATTTATACTCGGAACGGAACTTGTTCTCCAGCCTCGCCGCTTACTCAGCGAGACCACCCTCACTTCGCCCCCACCTGGTTCACCACCTCTGGTTCCCTGGAGCTGCTGCTTTTTTGCTCGTAAGAGTTTCTCCTTTTCCCGGGACCGAAGCCCGAAGTGATTAGTTTAATTTAGCGGTGTCTCCTTTGCTGGAGCACCAGAAAAATGCAAAGGAACCGCAGAAATTTCCCTGCAATCTGATTGGATGGAGCCGCTCTTACACACAGGGGCAGAACTCCTGGCCCGTCTTTCTCGCGGTCTGGTACAGTTTCCAGCAGCGTCTGGATCTCTAGATTCTTTCTGTCCTATAAAGCGTGTGATTAAATGCCCAAAGCGCTGCCAGGCTGCTCCATAAAGGCATTGTGTAATTATTCTATAATAAGAACGGCAGCGAAAGTAGATCAAACTGACTTCTTCAAGAAGAGCCAGGCGAGCAGTTTAAACGCAGAGTCTTTATGATGAGCTAAACCTACTGTACGCTCCATTTTTACCACAAACCGAGGGGCACTTAAGGCAACCGGCTTCCAGACTTTCTCAGAAAAAATAAGACCAAACGCTCAGAGCCTTTAGTTAGAGAGCAAAATTACACCGTTTTGTCTTTCCGCTTAAGTTACACCGACTCCATACACCCTCTGCTTTTTACTGCTCTTTTAAAAGTAACCGAGAAAAAATATATAAATATGGACCTTTAAGGAGTGTAACAAGTCATGAAGAACAGTAAAATGTTACAATGTAATTCAATATGTTACAATACAATATGGTATAATACTCTACATTACAGTACAATGCAATACAATATTTCATAATGCAGTACAACTTTACTATACAACACCATACAATAAAATACATTATTTTACAATACAATACAGTAAAATACGGTAAATTATTGCAATACAATTCAACCAAATACAACACAATACAATATGTTACAATATAATATTTTACAATACGTTACAATGCGTTACAGTGCAATTCGGCACAAGAAAATATGTTACACAACGCAATACAGTGCAATAAGTTGCCATAGAATACGTTACAATGCAGTGCAACATGTCACAATGCAATATGTTACAATACGTTACAGCACAATACAATATGTTACAACACAAAATGTTACAAAGGAATATAATACAGTATGTTACACTACAATTTGTTACACTACTATGTAATACATTACATTACAGTACAATAACAATACAGTATGTTACAATAAAATACACAATGTTACATTATTACAAATTGTCAGAGGGGGGCCGTACTATTCTCACTTAATTCAGGTGTAAGCTGGGATGAAATGAAACTGTATGAAATATAAACGTGTCGTATTAATGAGCTGAAATAGAACGCACAGATTGGAACTCCAGACGTTTCCTCAGACCTGCAGCTGTGAAGGTGGCTGTTAAAGAGCAGCACTGAAACCGCAGGGCTGAGGAATTTCTGTTCGTCTGAGTTGCAGTTTTTAGAGCATCCAGGAGTCAGATGAGACCCGGGGTGTGATGGAAGTTCACCAAGTTGCTCATGTTACTGCAGAAACACCTTGACAAGCTGGAACAGAAATGAAAACAGAAATATGAATAAAGATTCTTCTTACTTATTATTTCCTTCTTGTTCATTTCATAATACCTAATATATACAACGTGTTAATATGTAAACTATATTCATCCAGAGGATGAAGGTTTTTTACAGCAGCTACAATGACACAGATCATAGAACGTTCAACAGAACCTTTAGAACCTGTTCCAGATGATCCAGAAAATCAGACGGAACTGTTTCTGCTGGAAAAGGTGCTGGGAGGGTTTGGACACAAGTCATTTCTGAAAGGTGCTGGAAGGATGTGGAGAATCTGTGCTGCTGTGATAAAGGGGGGGATTTTAATGAAACTTTTTCAATTAAACTGCACTTACAGTGAAAACTGTTACGCTTCAGAACCAGACAGTACATTTGTTTTATTTCTGATGTATTTTTATAATATAACTTCTGGCCTGTAGTGTGTAGTGTATATATTTAAATATAAAATCACGCTCAGGATCAGCAGGTATCTGAGGCTTCCTTTTGAAAATGCTGACTTGTGTTTGTCTTCTCCGCAGCTCCAGTGTGTGATAACGTCCTCCTGCGCTGCCAGAACGGAGGCGTGTGCCACCAGCACCAGCGCTGCCACTGTCCCGCGGGCTTCTCCGGGGTTCTGTGTGAGCGGGTCCAGTGCCAGGGAGAATCCTGCCAGGATCTGAACTCTGGCCAGGCGGTCCGGTCAGGCGGTCCGGTGCTGGTCTTTCTGCTGGGCCTGTTCTCCTCCCTGCTGGACTCCTGGGGTCTGTCCTCACTCTGAGGAGGGAAAAGCACCAGATGTGGATCGCAGCAATAGCGAGAGGGCTGGGAACTGTGAACCCCCTGGGTTGGTATTCCAGTCTTGGGATGTTTTTACCAGCCAACGGGGCAATGGGCATCAAACTGGGCACTTTTGAGTCGGAATCACCAGCCCATTATCTTCTCCAGGCTCCACCCAGTAACATGTTCTTGCTCCTGCTGCGAGGTTGAGCTCGTATAAATAAAAAAAACCGATTCAGACCAACGAGAAACTGCATCTCCACTTATATCTCAACACCTGCTGGGTCATTTTTAGTCCTAAACTGAAGTTTCAGCCATAAACATCTGATTGACAGGCCTCAGTTCAGTGGCTTTAGCTGTTTTAACATTCTCATCAAGCCTCTATTCGTCTCTCTGTCGCCCCGTTGCTTGACTTTATTGCTATGAACTGTTGCGCTTTCTGTTCTCGCTGTAGTCTCGTGTGTTTGTCGTAGGAGAATCCCTTCAGCCATGGCAGGTAGGAGGTGGTTCTGCGAGCTGCACTGTTAAAACACCTAAAGTCAGTTAAAACACCACTGGGTTCCTGCGCAAGACCCGTAAACACAAGCTGCTCCAGCGAGACTGTGAGTCTGCCCCCTGTAGGTAGGGAATGGAAGTCGCTTTGGATAAAAGTGTCTGATAAATGTAAATGTAAATGTCCCGACTGCTGGACTATAGATCTTTTCTGGGGTTCATGAATCAGAATCAGAACAGTTTGCTGATTTCTGATTGCTTAATTGATCCTGGAGGAAACTGCTCAAAGTATGGTTTACAGTATATTCATATTCAGGCTGCTTTACTTAAATACACCACTGATGTAGATCCGGCTGACCCTCAAAATACACTCCCACAGCCATGGGCGGGCTCAGCCGCGGATCTCGGGAGGCTTTACTTGGTCATTTTAACAAACGGGTGTTGGCAAAATAAAAGGAAAAAACTTTGATGTGCGTAGAGAGCACAGAAAACGTGGTTAAAGCAACAGTCTGGATGTTTCAGTTACATTTCAGCTATGTTTGGTTCAAAAATGTTTTAATATCCATTCAAACCAGCTCATATAACCCACTTACAGCAACTCTGGGAAACACAGTTTCGGTAACGGTGCTAACGGCCCCAGCAGTGGCATTTGTACCGACGGCCGAAAGGAGCTTCTCAAACTGACCAAGCCAAGCTGCTCTGACCTCCAAGAACCTCTGTGAGACAATCAAACCCACCATCAGTTCAGAGGACGGTGTGTGTCGGGGTGTGTTCTGCGGTGGCGGAGACGAGACCTGCTATTGGTGTCGGTCCAGCCGAAACGTAACGGCAGATTTTGACCCAAATTGTCACCATGAGAGTTGGCTGACTACCCTTCAGGATGATAAAAGCTGGGGGCGGGTCGTGTCCGTAGTCTTGGGGGCCCCCTGGTGGGCAGTCCAGTGTTAGTCTGTCTGTGAGGAGTTTATAGTGTTTATGACATGGCTTCTAAAGGCTTTTAAAGTCAGATGTGTCTAAAGCTTGGCCAGTCTGAGTTTAGCTCTTTTAACTGTAAGCCATGCTCTACCGTGAACAATCACGAACTAAAACCAGGCAGCATTAGTTTATCACAGCGGAGGAGCCTAATGCTGAACACCCTGAAAACGTAGGCAAGAATCATGTGAGGGCATTCACTCAGTCAGAAAACACACATTTTATTTAAAAAAACATTACAGAACCTCCCCAAAGTTCAGTTTTCCGTCTCTTGTAGGAGGTACGAGACCCTCGAACCCATCGCTCAGTTCAAACCCTGATAAAAAACACAGCTTGGCCAAACGTTGGATTTCACTTTCTACTGTTAAATGTTATTTAGGTCTCAAACCTTGATTACAAATTCTTCTTGGCTGCTCCAGTTTTTCGTTGAGAGTGGGATATTCACCAGCTTGTCCAACCTAGCAACAGTAGCTAGGCAAGAACAGTGTTGTGGGCGGAGCCTGGAACAGACAATTTGCATTCACTGCAGCCAGTCTGGATACATGGAATGGATTTGACGTCTTCGGAGGACGGGGATCTTGGACTCCGCCCCAGGCTGGCACTGAGGGGCTTGAATTCTGAAGCCACCTTAGATGTTTGAGCAGCACTTTAAGGGGCTGGTCTCAGTGAACATGGACCTTCTCTTCTGCACTCTTACTGTTTCTGTGTCACACAGAGACTTTCTTCACAAACTGAAGGGCAGCTGAGGACAAACGGTGCCTAGCTCACAACAAAAAGACATTTAAATATGTCCTGACCCACAGAGACATTTCCTACCATCTCACCAGCTCCGGTGAAGGACGGGCGAGGCGGGACGCGGCGCGATCGAAGGGCTGGCTGGAGTCGTACTGTTGTAAAGCCCCACTGATAGTGTTCCACAGACTCCAACCAGAGATTCACCGACACCAAAAACACTCACTTTACTCTCGAACTGAGGAGACAAACAAACAGATCCCTGCCTGACACGAACCCGAGACCAGTTTAGCTTCATTTGAGTTGAACCTGCTTCACTTTCCCCAAAAACGCTTCCACTTGTTACTGCCCCTGTAGGCTGAAGTTGGCTTTGGTGTTCTGTTCCACCTTAGATGATGCAGAAGTTCCACCTTAAACGCTGCAGCAGCTACATTCTGGTGTGCGAAAATTCGGCGAATCTGCCATCCCGGTTTTTGCAGGACAGACAATTCAAACCAGAAGGTGGTGAACTTATGATGGATTGGATTTAAGGTGGTAAACTTCAGGCGGAACCGGAAGTTCTTTTTTAAGGTGGAGCAGAAAATGTGCTTTGGTTAGTTCTGCATCATTTAAGGCGGTATGGAAAATGTATGAATTTATGATGGAATGTTTATGATGTAGAACTGAAATATCTTATTTAAGGTGGGATGAAAAACGTAAAGAAGGAACTGTTAGAGAACTGGAAACCAGCTTCAGTCTGAGCCTCAGACCCCGTGGAGACGAAGCCACAGCCACTGTGTTCTGTTTTGGTTTAAATGATGATTCTGTTTCCTGAAGGTCCACTGGATGCTGGATAGAAGTGAACCTGAGCACAACCTTCACTCTGCAGGGCTCCACACACCTGAATGTTGATGCGGTTTATTCAGACGTGAATAAATTTATTCAAATTAACCTAGAACTGATGATATCTTGCACACCAAACATGGAAAAAATAAACACATGAAAACTTTTACAGGCAAAAACTCAACCAATAACTGGCGTCTCTGGCATTGCCATAGCAACAGCCAGGACTGGGTGTGTCCTAGTTACCTGTTCATTTTGGCAAATGTGAAAGAGTTCAATGTTTGTTTTTTTTTGTTTTTTTTTGCTGAACTGTTGTAAAGCGACCTTGATTCTGTGAAAGGCAGTAAATTAATAAAACAGTATTATTATTATTATTATTATTATTATTATTATTATTATTTAGTCACACTCATCATCAATCATTATTAGCTGTAGTAGTGGTGATAGGAGTAGTAGAGCTGTTGTTAAATGGTCTTTAGTTTATTCTCTGTTTACAGATCTGAGAGCCTCAGAACTCAGAGGACCTCAGTTCCTTCATGAGGCTTCTTCCTCTGTTCCAGAATCAGAAAAGTTCAGGTACGAAGCGACTGCAGTAAAACTAAACTTGTTTAATGACGGGGGAACACTGAGTAACTCACTGAAATTAAATGGAATCTCTTAGTTCATAATTGTCCTTCAGCCCATCTGTATAAATCTGCATTGATTTGAATCGTCAGTAGTTTTCGACCAGTTTTCCTTATTCGGCCACGTCGTCACCACAGTCAATTGTTTTTATTTTTTCAGGCGTCTAAGACCAACATTAAATACATTCTCTATAGCGGGGGTCAGCAACATGATGCCCGCGGGCACCAGGGCGCCCCCAAGGACCACATGAGTCGCCCACGGACCTGTTCTAAAAATAGCACAACTCACTGGTGAGCAGCGTCTAAAATGTAATTTTTCTTTAATCATTTGTATTTTTATAGATTTCAAAATGACATTATCTATTGAAAAGCTTTTCATTTACGTGAAGTTCAGAGAAGTTTAGATCTAGTGTATGAAACTGGGAGCCCTTCGTTGGCTCGGTACCGGTGAAGTAGCTCTCAGTTTCAGGAAGGTTGGCGATCCCTGATCTATAGTATCAGTTACACTAAAATATAAACACAGTAACCTCCCACTTTCACGCGTATCAGCCGTCGCGGTTTCAGTCCATCACAGATTTTCCAACCTACCGTCTCTGAGTAAAGCTGACTGTGACGTCCGGGCCTCATGCGTCACGCAGTGGTTACCAAGGCAACCAGACACCTGAACGGAATGAAGCTCCGCTACTCAGCGCTGCCCCAAACATAAACAACCAGCACGAGGACGAGGGGGCGTGGCTGACGAAGCCTGGACGTCACAGTCAGCTGTACTCGGAGGTGGGAGGTTTGAAAGTAGCCAATCCGAGAGCGTTATTTATTTCTCCTTGCTGCTGATTGGCTGCTGCCCTTTGACGCA
>JBBJLS010072720.1:0-10190 GCA_037577275.1 Bryconaethiops microstoma
CTGGTGGAAACTCTACAGCTGTAAACTCCAGCATCTTCTTCTGTGATGTTACTGAGTAGGATGGAAAAGTTCCCTCTAGATATCTGCTCAGGGAAGAATTTTGCTCTGCCCCTGAAGGTCTCATTCTGTAGTTCCTCTCTGATTTGTTTCTGCTGGAAAACGTTCACAACAGACCCAGAGTCTGTTCTTCTCCATTTAACACTGAGATCGTCCAGGTGAAGGGGGTCATCAGAAGAACATGGCAGCAGCACAGCACCCCCTAGCTGGACCACCAGAGGGCTGGAGGGGCCTTCCACACGGAGACCTGGATCAGAGAGTTAACATTATACCATTAACTCAATATCAGGAGATCATTCACAATCAGGAGATTATTCATCATCAGGAGATTATTCACTATCAGGCAGTGGGTTGGTAGTAACCAAGCAGGTAAAACACCTGCCTGTGAACCCAATAACCACAAAGTTGTGGGTTCAAACCCCACCTTCTAACATTGAGTACTTGAGCAAGACACTTAACCCTCAATTGCTCCTAGGGGACTGTCCCTGTAACTAATGATTGCAAGTCGCTCTGGATAAGGGTGTCTGCTGAATGCTGTGATGTAGATTATTCTAATGTAGAACTGAACGGCACACATTATTTGTTACTTTGTTAGAGTTATTTTGATATTACATTTGCACTATTACTGTTCTTTTTTAACTTTTATTGTATATCTTTATTTCCTCTTATTGCATTGAGCATGTTAAGGACAAAGGATTTCCCTCTGGATAAATAAAGTTCAGGAAGCAAGAAAAGGAACAACGAGAAGAACTAGAAAATTTAAAAGACTAAAGTATTAAAGAGCAAGAGTCTTGAGAAGACATCCCGAACTCATGACTAAGCAGCAAGAACTGAGTAGGAGCAGAAAGTCGCTTGATGACGACACACGCCGTGTTGGTGTTCTGCCAAAAAAGGTCACGAACCACAATGCCCAGATACTTGGAAATACAGACATCTGTACTTTTATCAAGTAGGAGGCTGTGTATCAATATCAGCCACCAGCCTTTGAATAAAGCATGGAGTCAAAAGACCGTTTATCATCTTCGTGCATTTGGTGAGGTGCATCTGAAAATTCTGGGTTACATTGGAATCGGGTAATCCTGCCTTACTTGCTAAACCAATATGGCCACACAACAAAACAGAGCTGTGATCTCCGATAGACAAAGCAATGATTGTCTCTGCCTGCTTCAGAGTGTCTGTGTTTTTTTTAAAAAGGGCAATTTGCATGGAGCTGCATGCTTTTTAACATCTGACAGCTTGGCATGAAAACTGTTTTACAGTACAGACAGTAAGCCCTGCTGCCACTACCAACATAGGTTTCAGCCATCGATTGAATTCCAGTAGTAACTCCCATTCTTTTCGGGAATTTGTGGGTTTGGAAAGTCCTTAGAAATGGTGACAAAGTCGCTAAGTTGCCAACACTAAGTAGGAGTTTGTAAAGTCTCACTAGATGAGGAAAGTGGAAACAGCTGGCGGCCCAGGTGGAGGAAAAAGATGGAAAAAATAGAAAGGAAGAAAAAAATGCCTCCCCCAGGTGGTTAATTTGGGTACTACTACCAGGATGACACATACACATTTACATTTACATTTATGGCATTTAGCTGACGCTCTTATCCAGAGCGACGTGCAACAGTTACTACATGCTCACTAGACTTAGACTCCCGACACATACTGCAAAGAGTGAACAGTACAATATCAGAGGACAGGAGACTTAGGCAACAAATGAACAGTCTGTTCTTTAAGTTGACATGTTGAGTCTGATGATTCTTATTTTGAGCCATATTCCTCCAAACAAGGCAAGCACATCAAAAAAATATGGTGAAATACAGTGGTCCTCATCCCCAAATATGAGTTGGGCAAAACTGTCTGCAGAAAACATAATAACGACAGTGCCAGGGCCCACTAGGATGGCAGTGACTTGTGTGACAGACATCAAGTCGGCTTTTGAGCTCGTCATGCCCGACTCAATTCTTGAAATGACCAATTTAGAAGGAAGGTGTGTTTTGGGGGAGAAGTGGAAAAAGCTGGATAAAATACATGCATATTTGGCGGGCCGCATCCTCAACAAGTGAATTATCCTTATTGAACCATGATCTGTGAGAGGTAAAGAACACCATTACACCAAATACTGATTAAAATGGTTAATAATGGAGTTAATAACAAGATATAAACAATGCTTATTGGGATTTTTCGGTTTCTGACACTCTCGGATAATTAAACTTGGTCAACTTGACGCAAGAACATTATTGGTGTTCCTGAGAGACAAACATAAGAGGGTTAAACATTTCAATAACACGCATCTCCAGTTGCTTGGTGGTACTTTAAGTTGGACCAGTTACAGCTCTAGTCTGGTGAGGCTGACTCTGATCGACTTCGCCGGGTCTCCCCGAGTCCTCCAGCAGGAGGTTTCTGGTCGATTCCTGAGGTTGTATGAAATTCTGTAACTGAACTTCTATTTGCCCTTAAACTCCAAGGCTGAGAGAAGAACAACTACAGCAGGAGAAGCCCTAATTCCAGAGCAGTTCCTCATGATCTGCACGAAGCCCTCCAGAGTCTCAGAGTTAGTTCTTTTAGGTTTTACCTTGTAGTTCAGCAGCCAGAAGCAGCAGGAAAATCAGCCAGTAGCTCATTTCTTCTGCAGAACAGAAATGACAGGATCAGATTCCACATATTACACACTGTACACAAACACCAGTAATGAAAGAGAAATTAACCTGAAGAACAGCTGAAAGCTCCTCAGATTCTCCAAATTCTGCTAAGAGTGTCTCTCGAATGTTCAGAAACAGACAGTACTGTCAAACATGGACGATCAGGGTGTTTTCAGTTCAGCATGGCTGCAATTTAGTTGCGCTGTTGTCTTCATTCTTGGCACCAGATCCAGAGAAAAAGGCCCCTCCCTCCCTGAGGATCATGAGGTCAGGAGGACTCTCACTGGCCAGAGTCTCTGAAACCGATCTCAGACAGACAGTAAGGATATGAGGGGCAGCGGTTAAGCCCCACCCAGTGTGTGTACATTACCATAGACAGTTTATCCTGGAGGAGAGAAATGAGACCCTCAGGGATGTTCCACTTGACCCCTGGTGGTCCTGAAATGGTCAGAACAATCCTGCAGTTCAGTTCCATTCGGGGTCAGAAACAACCTCTGATCCTGCAGACCCTGAAGACCAAACACCTACAGCTGCAGAGCCCTCACTGGTTTAGTCTGAACCGTGTGTGTATGAATGATATATTTTTAGACTGAATCAGATGATCTACATTGTAAATATAGAACCTCTATATATTTATTTAAATAATTTTTTAAAGAAAAGAATTCGTAAAGAAAAATAAATGTAAGTAAATAAAATTAAAGTTAATTCAACCATGTTACATTTGTAATATTGTTATTCTTCTTCATAATAATAACACAGTGGGAAGTATTAATACACTGATTGAAGTGTGGGTATGAGTATGATTATAGTGTGGTTAGTGTTATTAAAGGGTGATTAGTGGGATTACAAAAATACACAGGACAGTCGGTCTGTTAGGGTAATTAGTTTAAACAGTTTATTAGAAAACATTTATATTCTGAGCAAAATGTTTAATTAAACACTTAAAACATCATTCTGCATCTCCATCCTCAACCCTCAGACCATCAGAGTCTGACCATCAGACCACCAGAGCCTGATCCTCAGACACCAGAGTCTGACTCTGAGATCTGAGTTTACCATCAAACTTTCAAACAACAATCCTGAACCACCTTTCTGTTCAATCTTATATTACTCCTGAGAGAGCTGGACCGGACTGGGCTGTTCTGTGATGATCAGGAATGTTCTTTGATGTATTGAGAAACCCCATGATGTTGTGGAATGTTCTGTCATGTTTTGAGAGATTCTGTGACATTACAGAGTGCTTTGTGATGTTCTGAAAAGTTCTGTGATGCTCTAAGAGGTCTTGTGATGTTCCAAGAGGTTCTGTGATGTTCTGATAGGTTCCGTGATGATGTGTAAGCTGGTGTAAGGGAGAATGGGGCTAGTGGATGTTTAAATATTCTGTAAGTTCCCTTCTCTCCACATGCTGCTGTTCTGTGTATGTGTTACAGCTCTTCATGGTCAGGTATCTCGCCGTGGTCTGTCTGCACTCGGAGCTCATTCGCGGTGATCTTCCCATCAGAGTTCTGGTCCTGGTTCGTGAACATGTCTCTGATGATTATGTTACTGTCTATCCCGGGCCTCAGACGACCTCTGCCCTTCAACACCTGCAGCTTTATAAAGTCTGTAAACTATACACACACATACACACACACACACACACACAAACATACACAGAGATAATGAGCCTCTCACTAAAATTTTTTTTCGTCTTTAATCAATCATAACCACACTGGTTACAATGTGTGTATGAGTGTGTGTGTGTGTGTGTGTGTGTGTGTGTGTGTGTGTGTGCACCTCCTCTAAGGGCACCTCCTGGTTGTGGTTTAGGTCCATAGCAGGGAACAGAGGTTCTGGACTGTCCTCCAGCCACAGGAACAGGTATCCCTCAGGAACGCCCTTCTGTAACTCCAACAGCTCCAGCTCAAACAGCAGCACTGCACTGCTGGGCACACCTGAACCTGCATGGTGGCGCCAGAGAGTCAGTCAGATCAGGAGGAACTGTGTTAACAAAGATAAGTATGAGAGGATCCACACCAACGGCTGATCTAAAGATGTAACATTCCAGTATCACACACACAGAAGAGCCAGAGGTGGGACATATGAGCTGCACTGCCTATGGAGATATGGCAGGAAACTCCTTCAAGCTTCTGTTTACTTAAACAGAAAACAAAAAGAAAACTGTATCTTCCTCACATTTCAGCAACATAAAATTCAAAGCAGAATGGGTGGAGGAACAGCCAGCAGAATGGAGGGAGAAATGTCCAGAGGAACAGAGGGAAGAATGGCTGGAGGAATGGAGAGAGGAATGGCTGGAGGAACAAACATAGGAACGGATGGAGGACTAACAAGAGGAATGGCCAGCAGAACAGATGGAGTAACAGCCAGGGAAAGGACAGTGGAATGGAAGAACGGAGATGGAGGAACAACTGGTGGCCCAGACAGAGGACAACAGTCAGTGGAACGGACATAAGAATGGACAGAGGAGCAGACTAAAGACAGGTTAGTGGAACGGACAGAGGAATGTCTGGAGAAATGGACACAGGAACAGATAGAAGAACAAATGGAGGAATAGCCAGAGGAATGGATGGAAGAACAGGTGAAGGATCAGATGGAGTAACACACGGAGGAATGAGAGGATTAACAACAGCAGGAATGGGCTAAGGAATGGAAAGAGGAACATATGGAAGAATGGCCGGTGGAACAGATGGAGGAACGACCAGAGGAACAAACGGAGGACTGGGAGGATTAACAGGTGGAGGAATGGGCAAAAGAATGGACAGCAGAACAGACAGAAGAATAGCCAGGGGGATTGGATGAATTGCCAAAAGAACAGGCAATTAACAGCCAGAGTAAAGGAGAGATTAAGGGCCAGAGGAACAACCCGGAGGAACAGCCAGTGGACAGACAGAAGAATGGCTGGAGGAGAACAAGAGTTCAACACTCGCAGCTCTTGCTGTCAAACGCCTGAATGAACCAGCTGGGATAAACCAACTGGGAATTTTATTGGAAAGATAGAATGGCCAAACACAGTCAACAATAAACCCTGGATGCCACACGAAAAGGATCCACTTAAAAAAATTATTATCAATTACACTCCGTAAATTATTTAGGGTGAAAATTCTTTTTGCGCTCTTTTTGATCATTTCCATCTCATTTACAGTCTTCAGTCCCATACCAACCCTGCAATTCCAATGTGAGGAATGTAAAGATTCTTCTTCTGTTGTCTCCACCAGACCTCCATCATATTGACCGACACCCCAGCCAACCCTCACCCCCTCACAAACACACCCTCATACATAAATTCACACATACCCTGACACGCACACACCTGACCCCCGGACAGAATTTAAATTCTTTAATCACCTCCGTTTTGTCCGTGGCCGAAGTGTGGAGGGATAATGACTTCCCGGCGTTCTCCCACACACATTCCCTGTAGACCTTTCTCCAAGCCCTCGATCAGCTTCCCCTGACCCAGTGTGACCTGTGTAGGCTTGACATACTCGTCCCTGTAGAGACCAGCAGCATAGCGTTAACTCTTTCAGCGTCTTACAGTCCAAGCACTTCCTTAGTTATATGTCTCACACTATCCCCCTCCTGACCCCAAACGTCCCCTCAAGTTAAGCTAGCCTAATGTTCGTCAGCCTGATGTAACAACTGCAGCATTTAAGATGGAACAGAGCATTTGAATAAGAAGCTGGCAAATGGGAAGTTTAAGCTCAGTCTCAGAGAGTGGACACCAGTGGACTAATAACCCCACTCATGGGCACTGTGGGCAGCATTACATTACGTCTATTTGGCAGATGCTTTTATATAAATCGATGCAATATGAGGAAACACTAATGTTTCAGGACAGCGTGAGAACCAGAGAAGAGTACTAATACTAAAATATTCGTGTAGGAGTAGTGCAAGAGGATAGATAGAGCATTAGGAGATGAGATACTCTCTGAAAAGATGAGTCTTCAGGGGGGTTTTGAAGCTAGAGAGGGATTCTGCTGCTCTGGTTACCTTGGCAACTCATTCCACCATCAGCGAACCACAAAACAGAGGAATCTGGACTGGATTTGCCTTGTGTGTAGGGATGGCAGATCAAGATGTTCTTCGGAGGAGCAGAGGGAGCGAGCAGGAACATAAGGCTGAGTGATAGGATTAAGGTAGCTGGGTGCCGACCCAGATGTCACTCTGTAGGCAACAGTAGGTGACCAGCCGAGGTACTGTGGCTGGGTGCCAATAGTGGGAGTGCTGTGTGTGTATGTTTGCTTTTGTGTGTGTGTGCTGGCAGCAGGCTGCCGGTAGGGGGCGTACGATGAGTAGAGGCGTGTCCCATCCAGTAGGGAGCAGTTGTATCGGTAGGTCAGGAGGTCGTTGGTGGCACCGGTGTGTGAGCAGTCTGGCGGAGTGTGTGTAACCCTGACCTCCACAGGGTCAGAGGGGTTATGGAGGTCAATGATGTGGAGGTCAAAGATCAGCACAGCCGAGCCAGGAATAAGAGAACCTACAGAACACAAAGAACACAGGAGTGTTTGTGTCTGTATGTGATAGTGTCTGGATGTTTATACAGTGCTCTGAAAAAAGTATTTGCCCAATTCCTAAATTGTTATTTTTTACAAAGCCATGTCTAAAGCTCTGGGACTCGAGTGAACCACGGTGAGGGCCATTGTTCACAAATGGAGAAAACATGGAACAGTGGTGAACCTTCCTAGGAGTGGACCGCCTACAAAAATTACCCCAAGAGCTCAGCGACGACTCATCCAAGAAACATGCAAAAAAATGGCACGCATGGGAGAGTTTCAGTTAAAAAAAAACTGCTGACCAAAAAGAACATAAAGGCTCGTCTCACTTTTGCCAAAAAAACATCTTGAAAATACCCAAGTATTGTGGGACAATGTTCTGTGGGCTGATGAAACTAAAGTTGCGTCCCGTTACATCTGGCGTAAAAGTAACACAGCATTTCAGAAACAGAACATCATTCCAACAATCAAGCATGGTTGTGGTAGTGTGATGGTCTGGGGTTGCTTTGCTGCTTCAGGACCTAGACGACTTGCTGTGATTGATGGAACCATGAATTCTGCTCTCTACCAAGAAATCCTGAAGGAGAATGTCTGGCCATCAGTTAGTGACCTCAGGCTGAAGCACACTTGGGTTCTGCAGCATGACAACGATCCAAAAACACACCAGCACGTCCTCTTCTGAGTGGCTTAACAAAAGCAAAATGAAGGTTTTGGAGTGGCCTAGTCAAAGGCTGTTCATTCCTGGAAACCCTCCAATATGGCTGAATTAAAACAATTCTCCAAAGAAGAGTGGGCCAGAATTCCTCCACAGCGATCTGAAAGACTCATTGCCAGTTATTGCAAATGTTTAATTGCAGTTGTTGCTGCTAAGGGTGGCACAACCAGTTATTAGGTTTAGTGGGCAATTACTTTTTCACATAGGGCCATGTTGGTTTGGATAGTTTTTTTTACTTAATAAATAAAACTATCACTTAAAAACTACATGTTGTGTTTACTTGGGTTATCTTTGTCTGATATTCAAATTTGTTTGATAAGCTGAAACAAAAAAATAAGAAATCAGGAAGGGGGCAAATACTTTTTCACAGCACTGTATAAGGGCATCATAGGCACAAGTCGACGATCCCTGAGAGAAGTCGACAAGTCCTGTCTCTGTGCACGCGTGTGTACACAACGCAATCTCCGCCTCTAATTGGCTTACGCTGACATGCGTTCCTTGGTTTAACCAATTATTATAGTTACTTCATAAAAAGGGCGGTAACGTGGGTGGTGTGTGCGAGCCGGGGTCTGGGTCTCGATGTGGTTCGGGGGGTAGGGGGGGGGGGTGGGCACAGTATGAAGTCACAAATTAGGTACGCATTTGCGCTATGAAGACTGAAAACTGGTGCGTACCACTTACGTCTATGTGTGCTTGCGTACCACATATGTCAATACCTGTATATACAGGTGTAATTAATATAAATTGTATGTGTAAAACACACTCCCAACAATGTGTTTTATGAAAATACGTAAATCTGAATCCCTGTATATCTAATAAAAGCACAGGAAAGCTAATAATTCAGAAGGCACTGTGTAGTCCCTGGAAGATCTCGTTTCTGCTGCATCCTGCACTCACAGGGTCGTGTTATCTGTTCCCAGTTTGTTAGTCAGTATTTTTTTGTATCACTATTGTCACTAGTAAACACATTCCTGCAGCATTGCTCTGCCTCCTGCGTCTGACTCATCCCTGCATGTGACACCAAGTGTGAGGATTCAGGATATGGTTTTTTTTTTCCTTTATCCAGAAAAATACTCTTCACTGAAGCATGAAACAGAGATAGAAGAGTGAGTGAAGGCTGCGGTTAATAACAATAAAAAAAAATAAAATAAAATAAAAAATAATAATAATCTGTTACATTTTGTACATTGTACAGATCTTGCTTCTGTTCGTAATGTTTGTAATATTTGTTTAGTTGGAATATACTGTTTTTTCTGCATATTTTCCAAATTTCACTTTCATTTAATTTCAATTATTTGATATTCACTCAGGATGCATTTCACTACATGCTGTACTTGTATAACTGTAAGGCCTGGTATGGAGTCAGAGGTGGAGTTCCAGTCAGGTGCTACCGGACAGCCCCCTCCAGATCACTACTCCAGAATTTCACACGGGACCATGAGGCAGAGATCAGGATCACCTGAGTGGCACAGGTAAAATATTTAGACCGTCAGGACGATCTACCTGTGCGAAGTATACTAAGCCCTGCCTAGATACCGAGTGTACCCTCTGTGTTTTGGATTATATTCCCTGGGTTTTCTCTGACCTGTTTCTGGACCTTGGATTACCCCTTTTTTGCCTAGTGGACTTGACTTTGACTGTTTGTTGTTGGTTTTGGAGTTTTTGCCTTTTTGCCTTTGCGGACTTTGTATTTAAAAAAACTCCTATTTTGGTACTCTGCAATTGGGTCCATGTCCGTGTTCATTACAATAACTATGTATGTGAAGAAAAATAAATTTGAAAATTAATAATAATAATAATAATAGAACTAAATTATTATTATTATTAGTAGTAGTAGTAGTAGTAGTAGTAGTAGTAATAGTAATAGTAGTAGTATATTATTATTATAACAACAAAATAATAATAATAATAATAATAATAAAAATAATAATAATAATAATAATAATAATAGGCTCTATGGTGGCACAGTGGGTAGCACTGTTGCCTCACACATCCAGGGTTGGGGGTTTGAATCTGGGTCCTGGTCGTGCGTGTGCGTGCGTGTGTGTGTGTCTGTGTGTGTGTGTGTGTGTGTGTGTGTGTGTGTGTGTGTGGAGTTTGCGTGTTCTCCTCATGGTGTTGTGGTTTCCTCCGGGGTCTCCAGTTTCTCCCACAGTCCAAAGACATGCACGTAAGGTGAGTTGGGGATCCTAAATTGACCGTAGATAAGAGTGTTCGTGCGTGCGTGTGTGTGTGTGTGTGTGTGTGTGTGTGTGTGTGTGTGTGTGTGTTTGTTGTTTCCTGGCTGCTGCTGTTCAAAGA
>JBBJLS010072721.1:0-10190 GCA_037577275.1 Bryconaethiops microstoma
CATGCCACTTTTTGTTCAAATGTAAATAAAAGCTGAGAAATATTTTTTCCACAATGACGCCTCTTGTACATCGTCTTGTTATCTTCTGGGAGACGCCTGTGTCATTTGCAATCAAGAAGAAACTTGCTGGTTGAATAAAAGTAACTTTAAGTTCACCACACTACAATAATATACATCATAATACGTCATAACAGATTATAACTGTTATATTGCAATGCAACGAATAAGTCCTGTATTGTTGGATAAAAAAGAATGCTTTTGGAGTTTTATGGGGTGAGGTTGAGCTAATAACATAAAAATAGAAGTATGAGGATGACTGGTTGGTACCAAGCTTTAGGGCTTATTTGTGGTATTTAAGCTTTCAGTCCTAAGACACAGCAAAAGCTTTTTTTAAACATACTTAGTCACGCATCTGACAGAGCAGAGAATCTGCATAATGTAACATGTTAAAAATCAACGTAGTTCTCCAGCTTGCACTTTGATAAATATGACTTAACCTATATATCAAACATCCCACTTTGACGTTCCTTTTTTAATAGGAATGCATTGATGGGGTGTGATATGATGTTGTCATCTATGAAAGCTCCTATAAAGAAAGACACAAGATCGAGTTACCTTCCGATCACTTTACTTAACTGATGTATGGCTGCATATCAAGTTAACTAAATGTTTTCTATTTTGCATTCTTTTAAATAGCTTATTTGTTGTAGTGGGTAGTATTGTATTTTATGAGCAATTCTTAGAGCAACGAAACAAGGAAGAAAGATAAATCAGGGATAGAAAACGAGAGATGGACAAAACTACTGTTATGAGCATATAGTGGCATGACTGGTAATTAATTTCAACATTTTGCATGTTCATGTTCTGTATTGTACTAAATCTAGGCAAAGTAGACCTGAATGTGTAATACAAGAGCTCTGAACACACACTGTAATAGCTGCAATGACAATACATGACAAAAACAGAGGAGGGTTAAGTTAGCTCTGACCTTGCATGTTAGTTTAACATAAAAATGAGTTTTGGTTCTGTGCAGCACTCTACTCATGACATAAGCACCGTAACTCATTATTTCAGTGGATTAAATAAACATTCCACAGTAGAAAAGGAAATTGATTATGTCTCTGGCCTATGACCTTGTAGGATGCATCCTATTTGAATACTCTTGATAAAGAAAGAGAAAAAGAAAGAGAGAGAGAGATAAAGAAAGAGCGGCAGAGACAGAGAGAGAGAAAGAGGATAGTGAGAGAGCAAGAGAAGAAAGAGGACAAAGAGATGGGGGCAGTGAGATTTCTGCATCTTTGTAGCAGTCCATCATTATTTTTGTGTTGAAAGTGTGTGACACGCAAGACTTAGAGGAACAGAGAAGCATGAAATTTCTTGTGATGCCTCATCTATGTGGGTGAGTGGCTCAAGCTACACATTCACACTCCCTTATACATTCGGTCAAGCAAGCAACAGAGAAATAAATAAATAATATTGTAATAAAGCTAATTCATACGCACTTATACCAAAAGACTAAAAGCTCAGTCAGCCTTGAAACATGTGACCACGAACAGAAATCTTATTTCAACACTGTTAACAATATGATTAATAGACAGTCTTATCTAGTAAAAGCTATGAATACCTATTTGTAACAGATCTGTGGTAAACAGTCTGAGTCCACTTGTCATGAGCTAGCCATGAGGAAACACTAACGAAGGGAAAAAAAACTTTCAGACACAACACAGCATAATCAGAGTGTGGCAAAAAAAGAGCGATACAGAGAAGAAGGGGAGAAAGAAAGAGACAGGGAGGAACTGTGTGTGCGCGCATGTGTCTGTGTCCTGAAGTGTTGCTTCAGCCGTCTCTATGGGCAACCGGAGAAGAATCCCTCCTTCTCTGAGAGCAAAGCTCAAATCACAGTCCTTGAGGAATTGTTTTAATTCCATGTCTCCAGCGGAAAACAGAAGTAGAATGGGCTTTGATGGCACTGACAGCCCAAGACTGTGCTCCTAAACTGAGGACAGCTCGCACAGACATCCTGGATGCTGGTGATACAGTGTAAAGGAAGGCACATAGCACACCTCCATGTTAAATAGCACAACCAGTGCCAGCAATGTGGCAGGTGCAGGCAACAAAGCTGAACCTGAAGGCAACCTGGCATGTTCATTCTGCCCATTTCAGAGCTCAGAGCAGATAGAAAAAATATGAGTGCCGACAGTTGGCATGCAGTGAGGCACAGGCCCAGTGGGCGACTGACTGGCAACCCATCACGCCACTTATGCATTAATGTCCAGTGCGCCAGCCCATGCCCTTCAAGAGACCATGTACCTGAGCGGGCATCTTACTTGCCTGTTTTAAAAAGCTAAGGGAATCATGTACCACTCTGAACCAAAGCAGTTTTATAATCTAGGTAAGAGAGGAACCAAGGGAAAAAAATATATCCATACTTCTCTCTCATTCACTGCTGAAACATTTTTAATCCTTTAAACTCCTTTAAAGTTTAATCATAACGGCCTCAGGGTGGGCTAAGCTGCAGTAACCTTCCCACAGGGACAATGCCTGCCTGTGGCTCTCAACAATATGCCACTCACCTTCAACCTCAATCCAGTGACCACCACAATAGAGAGCAATCAAACTTCTCAGTGTGGCTCCTGAGTCACCACTCTAAACCGGAGTGAAACTTCAGTTGTGATTATGAATAAGCACACGACTTACGACAGTTTTCCTCGTCGCTGTTGTCGGAGCAGTCGTCATCGTCGTCGCATCGCCACGGTGTGGGAATACACCTGCCGTTCTTGCACTGAAACTGTCCAGTCTCACAATCCGTTCTGGTCCCTGCAATGAGAGCAACATCTGAGCACCATTTAGGCTCTGTACTTGTTGGCTGGTTCACAAAGAACACAAATCACACACGCTCACACACTCAGCACCTGGTAGATCACAGCCTGGGCAGTTACACTGTTGAATGTACTAACATGGTCATTGTTTTCGAATATGACGAGCTAACATTTAGCATTATTAATGCGGGTTAAAAAATACAGCAGTCTCCAAATTAAATGTTACACTTATTATCATGAGGTGTTTTCCTTTCTGTTTTGTACTATATAACATCTACACAATCATGCCAGTCATGATACATCCCCCCCCCCTTTTTAAGGGAAACGGAGCACATGTGTCTGCAGCACAGTGACCGTTGCTGTATTGTACGTTTAAGGCTCTCGGGCTCTGTTTAACAACCTTGGCGAGGTGTCAGCCCACGTAGGCTTTATTTAATACACCCAAATGAACGTCCTCTGCTCAAACTGTTAATGCCTTGGTGTGAAAAAACGACTGTCATCCCCACGACACAGCTAAGCTACGGGCAAGTGATCCACCGTCATACATCCTGCTTCCGTCACCGTCCCTACAGTTACGCTTATTCTCCAACTTCTGACCCACCTCCACCAGCGTTCAGAGCCTCCACCAGCAACAAATGGAACAGCAGCAGCTTTCCAGTTCCCGTCCACATGCTTCAGGATGGCGGGGGCGTCTGTGTGCTCATACGAAACGGTAAAAACCCAACCCGACAGACTCCCTCTCCCCTGTTCCGGAGGCAGTGTGTGTGAGCAGCCTGTATCTCGCCGGAGTCGCCACGGCTCTCGATTTGAATTGGTGACGTCACCGTTTGTAAGGCGGGGCCACCCCTGCAGAAATTTTACTATACAGCCACGCCGATATTTGCATAAACCCCGCCTTTCTGAGCCACGATTGGCTCGTAGTTCTTCCTCACAGGAGGCCCGCCCGAACGAAGGCACCCCCAGCCAATCGCAGCAGGGAGGCGTGGTTTTGTGGAATACGAGTGGGGAAAAAAATTAATTGTCCATTTGTCATACGTGGACACACCGCAGGACAGCACAGCTCAGCACAGCACACAGTGTGAACAGAAAAAATTCTTCTCTGCGTTTAACCCATTCATCAGGTGTAGCAGTGGGCAGCCAGGAACACAGTGCTCAGGGAGCAGTGTGGAGAAATTACCTTGCTCAAGGGCCTCTCAGTGGTGCCACAAGTATTCCTGGGATTTGAATCCACAACTTTCTGATTGCATGCGCAACTTTCTAACCACTAGGCAACCAGCTGCCCTTAGAGTAACATTCAGAGATCTGCAGGCCCATTCTCAGAACAGCTGACAGAGTGACCTGTATAGAAAAAATACTGAAGGAGAAATAATCTGATGGAGGACAGGATTTCCTCTATAAAACACTAAAGGGCATGTGGCATACTTCTTATCACACTGAAGTCGGGTCATATTTTTTTACATAATCCTTAAAAGATACAGCTGGTTCAGAACGCAGCAGCTCGGCCATGTCTTCAACCCAAAAAGTCACATGTCACCCCACTGCTGATTGACCTACACTGACCTGCTCAAATTAAGTTCAAGTCACTAACGAATTAAGTTCAAGTCACTAACTCTTGCCTACAGAGTGACATCTGGGTCTGCACCCAGCTACCTTAATATTTTCAGGATTCAGGATTACGTTCCTACACGCTCCCTCCACTCCTCCAAGGAACATCGTCTTCCTCTGCCATCCCTACACACAAGGCAAACCCAGGCCAGACTGGTCTCATCCCTGGTTCCCCACTGGTGGCATGATCTGCCTAAACCGACAAGAGCAGCAGAATCCCTCTCTAGCTTCAAAAACCTTCTGAAGACCCATCTGTTCAGAGAGCATCTCTTCTCCTAATGCTTTATATTCTTGTGTTACTCTTACATAAAAATTGAGCACATAGTACTCTCCTCTGGTTCTCACACTGTCCTGAAACTTTAGTGTTTCCTTGTATTGTAAGTCACTGTCAAATGAATGTAATGTAATGGCCATGATGTAAACGTTTGTTTTAACAATAAATTGGATGCAAACAAAATTAAGGATACTCATCTATGAAGTTATGTTCTCTGTGTGTGTGTGTGTGTGTGTGTGTGTGTGTGTGTGTATTTGTGTGTTTGTGTGTGTGTGTGTGTGTGTGTGTGTGTGTGTGTGTATGTGTGATTGCCTACACATGCATAATATCCCCCTGTGTGATTCCATCAGCTTGGGCATTTTAATGAACTGGAGCAGAAAGGCAGTTCTTGAGGTGCATCATCCCCCAACCAACAGCCTTTGGTGATGTATGAACATGAAGTTCAAATGGTTAACATCTGTTATTGCATGCAGACTGTCACATACAACCATTGTGAAACCGTGTTTCAGTTTAGCTCATGCAGTCTAATGAGCGGTTTCCTCTGTACACTTTTAATTTGGAACAGTGAGTTGCTCTCATGGGAGACCCCACTGGTGTGCTTTAAAATTAACTGAAGAAAATCCCAAAAATAAACCACTTTTACATACTTAGACCTACGAGTGTTTCACTTGTGGTGCAAACATTGTGAAATGAACAGAAGTTTCATTCAAGCTGGACTTGAAAATACCATCACATGCAAATCTCTGGAAGACCACACTGGCATATTTAATTCATTTCTATTCTTATAGCCTGTAATTCCATATTTACATTCAGAAACTTGTGTCTGAAACCATTCATAACTCTTCTAAGCTTTTTCATTTTCAGTCTCCGTCTTCATCAAATGCTCCTACAGTGTACTCAAACCTTTCCTGGCACACTTAGCAAACAGAACATGCAAGAAAGAGAGGTGCTGATAAGCACTATTTCTCTCTATACAGGCAGAACCAGCAGAGACGGCTGACTGCCAAGCCACTGACCCAAAAAGCAAAAACATTTAGTCAATACTTGGCCTGCTGCCCGTAAGACATTATGGTGAAAAATCAAGTTTTGATCATGATTTTATCCAATGATGTAGGAGTGATAGCTACTACACTGTTGTCACTTTCACATAAAACATTGTTACAGCTGGACTTTTTCCCTAGCTCACTAAGTCGACTCTGAACACTTTGTATAATTTATAAAATAAAGACAAAACATTAAAAATAAAGACAAAATGTCCTTGTCCTTGCTCCTTTGCTGACACAAGGATGAGGTCTTTTGAAATATTTTTTCCCATTAGGTCCTGGCATCATCTTTTTATATACTGTTATACTTGTTTTATGTACCATCTTTGTGTTCTTGTTCCTCCCCAACCTACCTTACACTGTGTGCCCATCTATTTTTTTTACTCCTTGCTCAATCATCTACTCTTCTTGTTCTTGAAAGCAGGAACATGTTACTGGGAAGGCTGGGAAGAACAGTAAAAACATAACAATATAATGCAGATGTAACCTAAACCTATTACTTCGTTTTGCCTTTATTATTTCCCTCAGCTGAACAAAACTATAAAAGTAATGTTGTTGAGTTAATTAGTTTTTTCTGAACTCATTTTTGTGTGATTTTCATTAATTTATACATTAGTGTATTTGAGGCTACTTAACATAGTTATGTGGAACCAATTTACATACATTTTAACATAAATTCCTTTTGTTATTTATTTATTTATTTGTTTCTTTATTTATTTTAGTTTAGTCTCATTTCAGTGTTATAGTAAAATACTCATGTGAAACATGACATTTAACAATATATAGGTTCTCCATATATATATTTGTCATAACAGACAATACTCAAAATAATAAATAACTAATTAGCCATAAATTAAAATGTCCTAGCATATGTATACAGGAATGTATTTAGATCATTTTAGTGTGATTTTACATGAGACTGAAGAGTAGATCTATTAACCCTGAATTTGTTGAAAGCCTTTCTCAGAATCAGAATCAGAATCGCATATATTGGCCAAGTATGTGAGAAAACACATGCAAGGAATTTGATTCCGGTCGAGAGTGTCTCTCAAGCACAACAGTATAAAACAACAACTATATGTAAAAATACAATGAACAATAAACTGAGCAATATAATATACAATAATGTACAATCTACAATATGAATACGTAATATGGATTTATATTCATAAATGTCAAGATAAATGATATTTTTCCTGATTGTATACATATAACACAAAAATATAAAATATATATTGAGCTCTGTCAAATATAGAGACATGAATGGTCATATATCAGATTTTTGTAAGGACTTATTCCAGTCAGTTTGAATAGTCCTGTGATTAAAGGCTAATAAGGCATTTCACGCGACCCCTCTAGTAGAATATGAAAGTAGACCTTATAGATATGCATGCCTTCATCTCTGCTAGTCAGACTGGAAAGTGCAAGAGCTCCTATTACCCTTCACCCACGGCACTTTTTTCTCTTAGCATCTGTAATTTCTCGCTGTCAGTCAAGCATGACAATGATTGTCATATTTCAAATCCAGTGAATCAGCTGCTCAGTGACTTGTGGAGAAGGAAGGTGCATTTAGATGGTTTTCACTACGCAGATGAATCAGTAGAATAACATAAATAGAAATGTGTGGGCACATACGAGATCATATAACCTATAAATAAATCATAGCCACATTTCAGCATACCATGTGTTACAGTGCACTCTGCATAAGCTTTTTCTTAAAGCTACCGAGGGCTTAAAAAAAAAGTCAGGCACAGCTTTTTGCAATGGGATGCTGTGAATGTTTTCCGGTTCAGCAGCTAGATCTATATCTTACTCTGAAAGGTTTACTGGTGTGCATTGAGCACAAATGCTTGTTTGACTGGTAAAGCCAGTTCACAGAAACACAGGTAACCAGTGTCAGTTAAAATTCTCAGAGAAAGGTGAGATTCTGAGAGCTGTGGTGATTACAGTTTAAATCAGACAACCTGTGCTTGAACTGTGCTTGCATCATTTTACCAGCTTCCACTAGCGAATGTGATATAATAAGGATAAGTCAGAAACTTTGCCTTTGTTTGGCTTAACTGCTCACAAACAGAAGGAGTTTAAAGCAAAGGAGTTTAAATTTTTATTTAAAGCATAGGTATGCAGTTGGTATGTACGTATTAATCTTGCAAAATCGATAACAAAGAGAAAATGTTGTGCCCCCCTTGCCCCACAATTTTTGTTATTCAAGTATGAGCTATGAACGAGCTGCATAACCACACTCCTCTCCCGTGGCGAGTAAATAAGCGAGCTTTAATTTAGGATTACAAGCAATTACAGACAGATTAACATCATCATGATGCTTTACACTGAGTGAGTACAAAGGCCATCTTGAATAGTTTGTATTTGCAACACTGATAATCTCCCAAGCTTTCTGCACCAAACGTGGAAACAAGCTTTTGCCAAATGCCAGGCAGTAGGGATTTGTTCACTCCAACCTCATGCACTTAATATCTGCCGAACTTGCAGCGGTGCTGTATAGTGTTGAGCAACATTCCCTTTTTTCATACCTTCAAACCATCTTCAGATATAAGTGCAGAGGCTTATAACATTTTAATTCAGGCTAACCAAGGATTGACGTCCACAGACGTTTGGAAGAGCTCTACCAAAAAGGGGGGTAACCCACCTCCCCCACCCCCCCAACACACACACACACACACACACACACACACACACACACACACACACACACACACAGCAGTGTTGCTAAGATACATGTCTACTCCTCACAGAAATTTTTGCTTAATGTGCACACTAAAAGTAAAATTTGCTGTCACAAGACACTCTGCTCACTGACATATTCATAAGCTGAGTTGACTATATAACCCAGTAAAACAAGATTGAGCTGGGAGACTTTGTTGACAACTCAAATATGTAATTTACTATGTTTTATACAATTAACATGAACAAAAACATTTTGAATAAACTGTTTTGAAGGAAATACAGAGGGAGAGCGATCACAGTATGAACTGATAGCTGTCTGAATATTTACCATTTATTTTTTAGGCTCTTTGCAGCCTTTGGAGATCAATAAAAGGTGATTAGGACATACTTGTAATATTACACTGCAGTTGCCTATACATAACAGTAACTATTACAAGACCTACCCAAAGATAAATTCATGTGTTCCAATTACACACTATACCCTGAACACTGTACCATTATAAAGAATATATTATATACTAATCTTAATAGTATGAGTTTGATGGTTGAGTGCACTACATCAGAGGTCCCCAAGCACGGGTCTGCGGAACCGGATCAGTTCGTGAGTCATTTGGTACCGGGCCGCACAGAAAGACAGAATAAAAAAATATTTTTATTGATTATCAGAATCTGAAAGATTTTTTATTTTGAAAAAAACAAACACCCGTCTTGGTCACATGATACGGTACATCAAAAATTTAGCCCACAAGCTAGCAAAAATGAGTAAAAATAGTTGTATCTATACCAGTCCGTGGAAATATTGTTTTACATGAAACTGGTCCGTGGCGCAAAAAAGTTTGGGGACCACTGCACAACACCATTAACATAGTTCACTGTTTCATACTGATAGGAAGTGATGGAGTGTTGCTATGGCCACCTATGTCTTACCAGGCAGCTTTTAAGGCTACATTCACAAATTTACAAATTCATGTTTTTTAGCTCTAACCACACTGCTTTAAGACAGCAAATAAAAAATGTAATAAATATAAAATAGAAATATACAATTATGAGTCATCTGTAGCTCTTTGCGCAACATTGTGGGACAACACCATACTCAAACATCTACCAGTTTTAAATATGCATTGTGGATATTTAAGCACATTTTGACACTTACAATAAAAAACGCCTACTACATACTCAAACATCCATTAGCATTAGTATTAATTGGGCTGTATTAATTAGTATTAATTGGGCAATCATACTCTGGCAAGTTAGTTAAAAATTCAATAGAAAGTTTGTGAACTGAAGGTGGCCTTAAAGCTTCATTAGCTCATTCACTGGATAAGCTATCATTAACTAATTGTGCATAGTTTGCTTAAAGCTTAGATTTACTGTTGACACAACTTATATTCTGAACTTAACTACTACCTAGTTGACTACATGGCTCACTCAAAGCATTGATAGCTTCCTGATTATGTATCCAGCCTGCTGCACCAGTTGAATGCAGTCTGCAGATATTTGCCATCACTGTTGCTCAAAGCATTTTCTTTTGACTCACTAGTGACATATTAGTGACATTTTCACATTTAAAGAAGCCTGAGATTACAATGGGGCACAAAGCCAGTGACCAGGGTAGTAAGGACAGATAAAACTGAAGTAAGTAGGCTATTTAGAGCATGT
This sequence comes from Bryconaethiops microstoma, assembly GCA_037577275.1. Taxonomy (NCBI): domain Eukaryota; kingdom Metazoa; phylum Chordata; class Actinopteri; order Characiformes; family Alestidae; genus Bryconaethiops; species Bryconaethiops microstoma. Next base: position 10,086 of record JBBJLS010072721.1, read on the forward strand.
GAACCATGGCCCCCTGCCCACACCATACATGGTCTTACTCATATATTTCTTGTTGATAACAATTGTGGTGAAATTCGAGCATTTATATCACTTATGAATTTTTAA
>JBBJLS010072722.1:0-10190 GCA_037577275.1 Bryconaethiops microstoma
TGTGTGTGTGTGTGTGTGTGTGTGTGTGTGTGTGTGTGTGTGTGTGTGTGTGTGTGTGTGTGTGTGTGTGTACCTGAATGTTCTGTCTGGTCGTGTTCACTGTTTGCTGAAAGTTGATCACGAAGAATCAAAAGAAGAGTAGAAGCGAAACACCAGCACAGAAACATCAAACAAAAACCAAGAAATACTAAACTAACATTTAAAAAAGCATGTGGACATTTAATAGTGACTAATCAATGATCCCTATTAATCATTATGAAAGATAATAATGACTGACAATTAATTTAATCAATAGAGAGAAATGCTGATTTATAATGACCAATAATGATTAATGAAGATTAATTATCATTAGTGATTAATGATAATGCTGAATTAATAATGATTAATAAAGATTTTAAATGATTACGCTGAGTTAGCTGCTTGTAAAGGTAAAAACATGAAAAGACACTTTTTATTGAAAAAAAAAGAAATTCTACCTTTAACACTGATGTGCTAAACAAGAGAGCTCTCTCTGATCAGAGCTAATAATCAGGACTAAAGAAGAAAACAAACTCAGGGAGAACCACAGTAACACTGCAGCCCTTATTTCTACACACCTGCAGTATTTACAGCACACACGTACACACAGACACAGATACGCATCCATGCGGGGTGTGTATGTATGTTTACAGTTACTGTACTGTAAACACGTTGCTGGAGTTTTCTGATCACCTGTTTCTCCTTCAGCTGGGAATTCCTCCTGACCCTGCAGTGTGTGTGTGTGTGTGTGTGTGTGTGTGTATATGTTTATGTACTGACAGCATGGCTTCCACAACTTCATGCTGGGGTCCAGAATTCCCACAGTGAGTTGTTAGCGCCCCCTTGTGCCTGACTGAGTGTGTGGAAGCTGTGAGTAGAAGTGTGTGTAATAGTGTGTGTGTGTGTGTGTGTGTGTGTGTAATAGTGTGTGTGTGTGTGTATGTCTGTCTTGCTGATCTGCAACACTGATTGATCTCAGATCAGTGCAGAGCGGCAAGCGAGACAGAGGACACTTCAACATTAACACACACTCCAGACGGCAACAGTGTGTGCGTGTGTGTGTGTGTGTGTATACCTGTCCCCAGGTGGTGTAGGGCTCTGCCAGTTTCCTCAGTGTGGCCACACCCTCTTCCACCTGTCCTTTCTCTGCCTCCACATAGTGGAGATTTTGAGGAGGAGTTGTGTAGAGAGAGAGCTGTCAACACACTCACACACACACACATATACACACACACATACACACACACAGACACATACACAGAAAGACACATACACAAACAGAAACCACATACCATTACATTTCTGACTGAACTTTTGTGTTAAAGGTGTGTTAATTGTGCAGGTCGTTAGTGTGTGTTTTACCTCGCCTATATTGATTCCTTCGCTGGGCTTCTCCTTTTCTGCGGCCAGAATAGAAACTGACCTCAGACCCAGAGCCCCTGAAATTCCAGCCACACCCCCCACCTGCACAACAACCGCCACCACCATGGAAATACAACAGTCAGTCACTTTGATGTACAAAAGAAGACAAGGAATTTTGGAGAAACTTACAGAGTCAAAATTGTTCACAGTGGAGGTGAATGGAACCAGACGTCTGCATCTAAAATCTCCTGCTTTTGGTCCTAAAACTAAACCCATTCATGATGGAGGGGTAGATGCAGGGCATTGCAACACTAAAGAGTGATTTAGCTCAGATTTTACCATCATCAGCATCCACATAAACATATGTGGAGCTTCACTGTGGGTCGATAGTGAATAAAACAGCTGGATTTGTTTTGGAGATGTTTAGTTCCATTCACCTCCACTCTAATGAAATCAGAGTGTCTACAATAAACCGTTTCACACCAAACACACACTGTTTAACAAGCAGGATTATTCTTGACATTTTCTGGATCAGGGAATAGTCCTCATCCACACACGCATGCACACGTACACACACGCAATATACAAAACAATCCATAATATGAGGACTTCTAATTGACTGACTCACTCAGAGACTCAGTTGCAGACACTTTACATGTCAACACACCTAGTGTTGAATAAATGTACATAAATTGATTAATACATTCTTATTAAAGCTACACAATATATTTTCTATTAATCATTATCGCAACATTGGTCTCTGTAATACTGGTATTATTGGATCATTACTGGATTAATTTAGACTTTATATTTCATACTGTTCTTGTCTCTGTGTCTCTGTGCAGTCATAACACAAGTCATAACACTATAGTTTTCGGATTCAGATTCTGATCACACAAACCTGCAATATGCAAATGAGCCTCTAACCAATTAAAGTGTTTCTGACAGAGTGACTAATCACAGCTGCAGCTGAGTTACTTGGTGTTCTGATGAATCCAACAAAAGTCTAATTTTTAACCATTAAAGGTTTTGGTGAATTGGTGCATGAATGGACAGAACTAAACTGCTGCAACCAGAATAAGGAGATCATTTTAAATGACCTAGTGCTTGCAATCTCCATTCCCGTTCATCACAAAGGTGTTGGATGGGGTTGAGGTCAGGGTTCTCTGTGCGAGCCATTTAAGTTCCTTCACACTGAACTCATCAAGCCATGTCTTTATGAAGCTCGCTTTGTGCTCTGGGGCACAGTCATGCTGGAATAGAAAAGGTTCTTCCCCAAACTGTGTCCACAAAGTTCGAAGCATGGAGCTGTCCAAAATGTCTTGGTTTGCTGAAGAATTAAAATTAAGCCCTAGACCAAACCCTGAAAAACAGGTGTGTCCCAATACTTTTGTCCATATACTGTAGCTCAGCGCTCAGCAGCAGATTTAAAGGACAGTGGTACCACCTGGTGGCCACAGGCCAGTACTGCAGCTGAGAGGATTTGAGTCAGATTTTCATTTTTATTATTATTTTGATCATTTACTTAAAGACACCGACAGCTCATTTATCTCTCTGTATTTATTTTTATAATTTATACATTAATATTCCAGACCTGAATATTTGTGTAATATTTATTTAATTTTTATTTAAATGATACAAACTCTCTGTATGTGAGAGCACGTGTTCAGTGCTGTATTTTCTCCAGATTAACACGTGTTACTAATGTTTATACAGGACTCGGATTAAATATGAACTCAAATGAAGGAATAAACTTGGAAAAAAGAGAAAAGGAGATTAAATGTCCTTCACATCGCCTCTTCCGTGAGCAGGTGCACAAAAACGGGCGCTTTTAAAGCCGCTTTACTGAACACAAGACAAGAAGCTTCGTCTCAGCAGCGCGTTAATGAATAATAATTAAAACAACAATATTTTGTATTAAACTCCGGGCTTCTAAAGTTTCCTCTCTCACCTTGTACATGTTCCTCTTCTTCTCCGCGCCGCTCCGAGCTCCTGCAGAGCAGCAGAGCAGCAGAGCCCCGCAGCGCCGCCCCTGGACACAGGAGGCGCTGTAGCCTGGAAATACAACGTTCATTTAAAATCAATTTAAAGAATATTTTACATGTAAATCAATCAGAAAAAAACATCCACCAGACTGTATTCTTCTTCAGTTCATGACAGAAGTTTCCCACACGAGGACTGTGAAGCCCTGCTGACCTGTTTCTAACTAGTTTACTCGTTTCCAGGCAACAGAATCCAAACTCAAACTCAAATCAAGATCAGATCCAATAAACTCCAACTCAGATCTGAACAGAGAAGAACAGATTAGAGCAGATCAGATCAGAGCAGATTAGGATCTGAAGGAAAATGCAACTTGGGTAAGTCACAATATAAAATCTGGCATATTAATACACTTCATCAATTCAGTCATGATGAACCTCAACCTCTAAAGATAAAAGAAAAGTTAATAATGATGATTGTTATGATGATAATTCAGATAAGTTAATACAGGAGATTATTTTTTATCATTACGTGGAATATTATTACTATTTGCAATATCACTAATTATATCAGTACTACTTCTTAACTACAGATGTGTGTTAATGTACTCCAAACCACCATCTGTCGTTACATTTCACTGAACTGTAAGTTACTTGTCTATAGTATTATACCCAGCATTCATGTTGAGTTTTTATTGTATTTATTTATATTTTGTACTGTTCTCGTCTGTGTCACTCTGTACAGTTGTAACATAGGCAATTTCCTCTGGGATCAATAAAGTCTTCTGATTCTGAATATTGTGATAATTCAGAAGAGCTAATATAGGAGATGAATGTTGTTGTTATAATAATGATTCAGAGGGGTTAATAAAGCAGATGAACGTTGTTCTGCAGGACAGAGCGAGAGCTGCGCGATGTTTCTGCTCGGAGAATCCAGGTATTCTGGAGATCTCACCAGAACCGCAAACTGTTCCGCAAACTGATGAGAACCCTACGCTCAGCAGTGAGTTCAGAATAAAGACCCTCAAACCTATCAAAACATCAATTATTCAGTATTCACTACAAATTATTCAGTATCAGTACGACATGACTGGTATCTTCTACGAATTCTTTCAATATCCACTATAAATTGTTCAGTATCTACTATGAATATTTCAGTATCTTCTATTAATTATTCAGTATCTACTATGAATTAATCAATATCCGTTATAAATTATTCAGGACCAACTATAAAAAGATTTGGAGTTCCTGACCGTTAAATGCAGACCCATATATCTCCCCAGAGATTTTACCGTAGTTATGATTACCGCTGTTTACATAGCGTCAGATGCTAATGCTAACTCGGCTCTCGGACTCCTACAACGTAGTAACCAGATAAATATTATAAATCCTTCTTATTTGCACATCTGTACTCTTTTACTTGAACATTTTTGCACTAGGAGAATTTCACCTTTAACTTTTCGTTGTGCAGCTGCCACGATGACAAAGAGATTCTAATTTTGATTAGTGTTTGAGTTATGTAGTTATGAGAAAGTGGATCCACGCACACCTTCAGAGTTTGATAGTTGGGGTGTGTGTGTGTGTGTGTGTGTGTGTGTGTGTGTAGGAGTACTGTATAACTCCTGCAGTGTTGGTCCAGATTAGCCCCCTGGAGGCGGCCCTGCTGAGAGACCGCAGCCTCCAGTGTAAAGTCAGACTCAGGTACTCGAGCATTGAGTTTCATTCTTCATCTAAAGATGTTAGTTTAGCTTTAGCACTTAAGCTATGAACTCTGTTTTTACTGACAGCATCCCTGTTCTGTTGGTCAGGTTTTCTGGGTCCGAGTTCCCTCCTGTGATTGTATTTAAGATCTTTCATACTGGTCATGGGCGGAGCTACCTGTCTGGAAAAAAACTCCTCAGGCCGTCTAGCCAGGTGAATTCTTCCCGTTTCCATAGTACCAGTTAAGAGTTCAGTTACGTGAATGAGAAACAGGCTGGACAGAGAAGAGTCTTACTCTGAAATATCCTTTAATCTGTGTGTGTGTGTGTGTCTGTTTTCAGGCTGCTGTGGACTCCTGCAGGATAATGGGGAGCAGAAAGTTCATGGATCTGCTGACAGAGGACGAGGTTCAGTGGCGAGGCCGAGAGATATCTGATCCCGTAGATGTCACCTGCATGAGAGACTACGTACAGGCAGGAAAACACTGCTAACACACTGATAATGGAATATAAAAAAAGGAATCAAATGTACACAAATTTCCACTGACCCCAGATTAGTGCTTGCATCCAAATTTATCTTCTTTAGTTCAGAACTGGAGCTACGGGGCTAACATTGCTAACACTAGAAATCAATAGTTACCCAAATCTTTTACTGTAAATACAAACCACATCCAGCTCATTAAAGTAGATCAGACTTGTGGGCAGCCTGTAAAAATGAACTGAGTTACTTCATAAAGGTGGATCAGACTTGTGGGTGTGGTTTAGGACACAGTACTTACTGAGAGCTGTAAAAATTAACTGAACTTCAGTAAGGTGGATCAGACTTGTGGGTGTGGTTTAGGACACAGTATGACTTACTGAGAGCTGAAAAAAATGAACTGAACTTCAGCGCTGCAGGTGGACCCGAACACATCTTGATTAATCCATTGATGTGGGGTCAGTGGGGGTAAACTGGGAGAATGAACTTTCTTCCTCCAGTACTCCAGTCACCTGGATAAGTTACCTGCCTGTGTTGGGGGGAGGGAGAATGGCTGGAGGCGTCTGAGTCTGCAGATCCCGTGCAGGAACAGAGTCAGAGGTCCTAAGCTGGATGTCCTGCAGAGGGAAGGTGTTTCAGGACCCTCAGGACAGACTGAGACACTCAGGTGAAATGCAGTTTTAACACATCAGACTACTCGGCTGATAGGGTTGCTGGTGGTCAGTCTTTGTTTTGTACATTTTTTTTAATATGCTGCCCTCCGACTCCCCTGTCCTCAGGTCCCCCACTGCCCCGCCCCCCTCTGCAGCATCCAGTCGGCGCTCGGCTCGGGCTCAGAGCGCTGCTGCCCGCAAGAAACGGCTCTACATCCCCTCTGACCAGAAAGTGAGAACACCTCTTTCCCAAATGAGAGAACAGAAAACCATAAACACCATAAAGATTCACTTAGAGAACACAGCCAGAATCTGGCTGTCAATCTGTCTATCTGTGTGTGTGTAGGTGCTGGGTGATGGTCAGGAGCATAATCTGAGTGAAGGAGACCCGTATCTGGTCCATCTGTTGGACGAGGACTGTGAGTGGGAGGAGGAGGCTGAGAAACTGTGCTGCTGGACCAAACAACTCACGCTGGACACATTGGACCAGTTGGACCACATCTGAACATCTAACCATCTCTAGATCTGACCATCTGAACACTTGACCATCAAAATTTGAAATTCATGCTTGTTATTACGAGAATATGAGAATAAAAGACAAAATCTTTCCATCATGATATCGTTTCTGAGTTTTGTTTCCAGAGCGTTATATGTCCTTTCTTTCTGTGGAGCATTTATGAGGTCAGGCACTGATGTTGGATGAGAAGGCCTGGTTCACAATCTCCGTTCCAGTTCATCCCAAAGGTGCTGGATGAGGTTGAGGTCAGTGCTCTGTGTGGGCCAGTCAAGTTCTTTCACAGCGAACTCATCCAGCCATGTATTTATGGAGCTTGCTTTGTGCACTGTGGCACAGTCATGCTGGAATAGAAAAGGTTCTTCCCTAAACTGTGTGTACAAAGTTGGAAGCATGGTGTTGTCCAAAATGTCTTGGTGTGCTGAAGCATTAGGAATCCCCTTTACTGAAACAAAGGGGCCTAGCCCAAACCCAGAAAAAAACAATGTACATATAGTGTAGTGTACATATATGTAGTGAAGGCAATACAGGGCGAATACAGAGTGAATACACAAAATTACAGGGTAAATATGGGACATTAGACACATTAGGTCAACTGGTAACCTGGTGGTTAGGGAGTTGCCCCTGGGATCAGAAGGCTGTGGGTTCAAATCCCAGGACTGTTAGTGGCACCACTGAAGTGCCTTTGAGTAAGGTGCTGTCCCCACACACTGCTTCCCAGGGGCTGTGTTCCTGGCTGCCACTGCCTTACTTGGTGAATGGATTAAATGCAGAGAAAGAATTTCACACATCTGTGTTCATGGATGACAAATGGTCTCTTTACACACTTTTCTTTGATTTTTTTGCACATGTGATTTTAGCTCCTTTTCTTCCCGTCGTTTTGATTTTCTACACTATTTCTATTACATTCTTTGTTTTTTTTTCTTTTCTACTTCTGCTTTAGTCACTCTCTCTCTCGGCCTTCCTCGAGCTCGTGCTCCGGCGCGCCGACACTCCTTCCGCGTTTTCCTGCTCCTCTCGCGCTGTGACGTGGTGCTCTGACGGCGGGCGCTCGCGCTGGCGAAGCTGCAGGCTTTTCTCTCTCTCCCTCCCCCTCTCTCTCTCTCTCTCCCTCTCTCTGTGTCTCCCTCTCTCTCGCCCTTTCTTTCTCTCCTGCAGCCTCGCGCTGCTCCTCCTCCTCCTCCTCCTCCCTGCGCGCGCTAACACGGCGCAGAGCCCGAGCGGCCTGCGGCTCGAGACGGAGGAGGCCGCGCGCGCACCTCACCCCAAAACACGCGGTAAGGACAGCGGGGCGCGAGGCGCTTTGTTCTGCGGCAGGGCGCGTAGCAGCGGCGGGTCGCGCGGGATCACTGCGGCGCGCGCTTGTCCGGTAGCGCGAGGCCTGCACGGGGCCCAGGCCTAGAGAAGGCCGCGCGCGCCAGGCCTCGGAAAAGGAGGGGGGGAGGGGTGTGTATGAGAGAGGGATAGTAAAAGGAAAACAAGCGCGCGATAAATTAAATGCATTTTTATTGCACGCAGTGGTGCATGCATGTGTGTATACGCGTGCATTAATGTGTATGCATGCATATAAATATATATTTATATATTTTTTTTATGTGTGTGTATGTCTATTGTCCCCCCCTTCCTTGTTTCCCCTCCACCCCCTTTCAAAATGGCGCGCGAGGAAAGGGTTTTGGGTTTTTTTTTTTGTGCAGCAGTGAGGGCGCGAGAGGCGCCATGTTCACACGCTCGCGTAGGGATTCTTTGATTTGCGCGTTCGACTTCGCTCATGGGGTCCCCAGAAAGCCCCTCCGCCCATCAGCTGTTCGGTTCCGATCGGTTCCGTTCAGCTGTGCAGCATCGTCCCTCCCAGCTCCTCCAGCCCCCCCTTCCTGATGGAGGTCGCCCATGGAGACGGGGTCGGGAAACCCCCCCAGGAGCGTGAGAGAGGAGGTCTGAGCTCAGGGTTCATGGTGAAGCTGATTCTGCTGTGATGGAGCAGCAGTAAACAGTGCAGAGGAACATCTGCTGCTGTTACGCATTAAAGGACCAGTTCATCAGAACTAAACCTCCACTGTCTTTCACCTCTCCCCAAACATGGCCAGTCGCTCCAGACGTGTTTGCTTCTGTATTTTAACGCTGGAGCCATAAGGCTGATGTTGTTGACAAACAGTAGAAGTCAGTAGTCACCCAGATGTGTGTCAGATGGTCTCACCAGTGGGTGTGTCAGGTGGTGGTGAACAGCCGGAGCTGTATTCCTGGACTCTTTACTGAAGGAGTCATTGTAGAAATGCTGCAGATATATACATCTTCATATGAACCATTGAATCTGCTTTTACACATCGGTTTAATCTAGAACCCTCAGAAAAGGTTTGCTGTTAACTGAGCTGATTTAAACCAGTGACCCAAAAAACATACATATAGATGATTAGATCATACAGTATTGTGTGTGATATTAAAAGTCTGGAAAGCTTGTAAGTGAATGACTCTAATGTTCTGTAATGCTCTGTTATGCTCTGTAACGTTCTTTGACGCTTTGTAAGGCTCTATACCGTTCATGTTATACTCAATGTCATTTTGACAGAATGTAATACACTGCAGGAAGAGTAGGGGATGATATTATTTTATTTAAAGTGTTCTGTAATGATCTACAATGTTTTTACGCTCTATAATGTTCTATAAAGCTCCATAATGTTTGTTCCAATGTTGATCCATACTATCATTCTGTCAGACTGTAATACACTACAGGAAACATAGGGGGCGATATGGCTCTATAGTTTTGTTGCACCATTGAAAATAATGACTCATGAAGTGGGATGTAAAAATTATATCTGTGACTGTCAGGTAGTTTTGGCGAGGGGAACAAAAAGGGAGTGTGTGTGTGTGTGTGTGTGTGTGTGTGTGTGTGTGTTAATTCAGTCGCTGTATGTCGAGTTTGTGTAGAATAGCTAATTTTCCAGATGTTAGTTTCTATGTTAAACAGCACTGCTGTTATTGACTGACTCAGTAGACTGGCTGGTGCAGTCGGTGTGGGCTTTGGCAGTAGTGTATATTGTATATTGTATATTTAAGCTTGTTCACGCTAAAAGACCAGATGTACCAGCTGGTGTCTTGGTGGTTGGGGAGTTGCTCCTGCAATTAGATCATGGGTTCGAATCCCAGGACTGTTAGTAGCACCACTGAGGTACCCTTGAGCAAAGTACCGTCCCCACACACTGCTCCCAGGTGCTGTGTTCCTGGCTGCCTGCTGCTTCACTTAGTGAATGGGTTAAATGCAGGGTACAATTTTGTGCTGTTCACACTGTGTGCCGTGGCATGTTCACATATGACAAATGGATACTTTACTCTTATTCATTGTCTCTGAATATTGGTTGGGTGGTCCTCCCTCTCACCCATCACTCAGTATAACTGTCCTCTCTCTCTCTTTGGTTGGGTAGGGTGGTCCTCCCTCTCCCCATCACTCAGTATAACTGTCCTCTCTCTCTCTCTCTGGGTGGGTAGGGTGGT
>JBBJLS010072723.1:0-10190 GCA_037577275.1 Bryconaethiops microstoma
CACACACACACACACACACACACACACACACACACACACACACACACACACACACACACACACACACACTCTTCCACAATCACATAATTCAATATTTGCTTTCCTGACATAAAGAAATATTCAATTATGCACACACAGCTGGTATAATCTCTATATAAAACCATTTGCAGATAGAAAGGTAGAGCCCCTCAGTGCTGGGCTGTAGAGCAGTAGAACTGCAGTGTCTGGAGTGATTCTCTGAAGCTTCATCCAGTACCTTTGGGGTGATTTGGAATGGTGTTTGCGATCCACAACTAATCATCCAACACCAGCACCTGACCTCAGTACTGCTCTTGTGGCTGAATACATTAAAATCCTCACAACATTGTACCAACATGTGGACAACGGATTTCTAAACCACTCCTTTTTGAAAGTCTGAGTGACCTTTTTGTGACCACTGGGCCCTGAGAAGTTTCAGAACCCCCAATCTTGTGTAAAGTCTTCCCAGATGAGTAGAGGCTGTGGCAAAACAGGGACAAACTCTTCATGAACCCCCTTGATTTCAGAAGAACAACTGGATTAGCTGAACATATAATACATAACTCTCTCTCTTTCTTTTTTCTCTCAGTTATAAAAGAAGTAAGACCAAGTCGAGGACCAGAAGACTTCAGATTTCATTAGCAGAGACTGTTTCTCTGTGGCAGATCAGTCTTTATGAGCTCATGCTGTGGATCCGGAGCTCTCTCTTGGCCAGCTGGATCTGCTCCATGCTCAGCTACTTGCCCTACACACACTGAGCGACCCAAGGGCCAGTTCACATGGCTACAGACTGTCAGGAGCTCGGGTGTGGATGAACAGAAAGATAATATTACATATAATCTGTTCTTGTGCCATGTTATGTGGGTTCAGCTGATCTTGGCTGTATGTCATTCACAGAATCTGTATATCACTGTTTCTGAATGAACGTAATCACCAGGTTTTAATGTGAATATCTGGACTCACAAGATGAAATGCAGTATAAAGATAATTTTTTATTCTATTTATGCTGTCTGTTTAAAGATAAATAGCATAAATAGAATCAAATACTTCAAATACTTTTTCTCCCAGCATGTGTACTCCCCTAGCCGTGTTAAAGATGCACAGCATTTTCAGTACTGTATGTGTATTTATATCCATTAGTTCAGGAGTGTCAAGTATTGTTGATATATATTTTTTTGGTTCAGTGTAACCTTTGAGATGTTTTCTCCTTATTGTGATTCTGTCCAATTACCACTAGAGTAGAGCGGAGTTGATGTAGACACCTACAGACTTGTGTCAGGTTCTGAGCGGGAACCCTTCCATTCACATTCCTTCATTCTTCTGTCTTTCTTTCCATTACACCACCTTTTACAAATGACAGCATATCTAAAAATCATTTAGCTCATGTGTGTAAATGAGTTCTATCAGGATTATGAGCCACTTTTGTTTCTCTTAAGAACTAAGAGCCATTTTTGTAAATTAGAGTACCTTGAACCTTTTAAAAATTACAAAACTTTCACTCAATGTAAAGAAGCAGAATAGCCATTCTAGATATAATCTACTTAATAGGGCATAAAGCGTTTACATTATGTCAATCATTTTTAAAAGTTTATCTTAAAAGGTTTTTTAAACTTTCTCATTTACAAAAATCTCTTAAGAACCACCCAGTGAATGGTTCCACTGTGGCATTGTTCCGTTTCACAGTTTTATTTTCAAAAGTGTCCTAAGTAAATTCTTTTATTTTATTTAACTGAATACTGTAGGGAATGGATTTTATTCATCTCATTGAATCAAACAGTTCTGGTGCAAGTTTTCAACTTTCTTCCTTTTGTTTTCAACTTCCTTCAACTTTCTTCCGTTTCATGGTTTGTTTTCCCATTTTGTCCGGTATATTGCAGCAGCTAAGGAAGACTGAGATTTAACCTGCAATGTGTTTCATTGTGAATGAGGAATAAATGCAGAAAAATGATACTATATGGATACTCTCTTCCTGAAGCAGGCCAGATTTCTTTTTGCTTTCATTGTCATTTTTTTCAATGTGTCAAAAATTATCCCAACATATTCCTGGCTGTGGCTGTGACCCGTGGCAAGGCTAGAATCCATTAAACTCACTTTGTGTTTCTGTGGTCCTGATGAGCTTCCTAAGGTAAAATCATCCCAGCAGGTCTTCTTGGTGAGGGAACTGCCCTTTTGACCAGGACGGCCCAGAGGCAGCAGCAGGCGGCCACGAACTCCGCTGAGGCTGTAAATCCTCCAGAGTGGAGAACACAGAGCTAGCTCCTGGCAGCCAGGCCCTCCATGATGGACACAGTTATCTGTCTACTCAACAGGTTCCACCACCAAATGGCTTTCCATACAGGCAGAGCGCCGTGTTCGGCCGCTGAGCTGAAATGAAATTGCTGAATCCCAGCTTCACGCTTCACAATAATGTGCCAATTACTGCTTCCACAGTTAATCCTGTCAGGAGCAAATCCCAGCCAGTGCATTTTCAGGAAACACTGGGGCCAGTAATTAATATTTTTGTGTGAATGGGATACACTCAAACTGCATAATTGCATAAGTGTATTATTTTGTCTTCCCTTGATATTGACTGTTTACACAAATTGTATTTTTAATAGCAAGCTATTATGGTACCATTTCCAGGTATTGTCATGGTTTGAGTATTGTCATGCTGAGTTAGAAGAGAGCACAAACCGCTCCCTTTCTTATCGCTCCCTCTCCATTTCTTAATTAGACTGGACCTCTGTAAGCAGACTCAGAGCGGATGCTGGACCAGTGTCTGGCCAGAATGAAAAACCCATCCATCTTGATCAAAAAGCTGAGGCAGGCGCTGCCAAATGTAATCATCTAGGTAATGGGCCGCCGGGCTCAGTAGGTAGGGGGCAATGTGAACACAGCCACGCGTTAAGGACATTTTCTCCTCATAGTTTACCTTTGACCAGGTGAGCAAATGTTCGGCAGCATACACATTTTGTCTAGTGTTGAGTGGTACTCATAAAATTCCCAATTACAATGTTTTCCGAATTTATCACAGAATCAGATTATTTTTAAGTTCATGTTAATAAAGTTATTGAAACCATGCTTCCTGTGTACTGGTATTCTGTACAGTAACAATGTTTTCAAGAATGTTGATCACTGTGGAATGTTGATCACCATCGTGATCCTAAGCTTTACACAGCATTACAGGTCTGTCATAGTTTTCTTTGATTTGTCTGTTATGTTCTCTTAAATTTACACCACTGGGAACCTTACACAGTATTGTTTACCTAGACAGACAAGGGAAACTTTTGTCTAGACAGACAAGGAAACCTTTTTGTCAAGGGAAAAACAGTTTAAAATCCATAAAATCTAATGTATTTTAAATAGTCTTTTCAAAGCAATCTAAAGCAAATAACAGACATGGGAGTTTTTCTGTGGGGACCCCCGAGGGCCTTATGACTTTTGGAAACAAAAAAAAGTGTAGGTCTGTAGTTTTATTTCATTTGTATTTAATAGAATCATCATGAATTATTTTCTTTTCTCCAAGGTGTCTAGACAAGAAAGCTGTCCCATGTATTCAGGAGCTGAACAGAGGGCCTTACATGTTGGATTAATCATCAATATAATTAGAAGTGACTGAGGAATCAACCAATCTTTGATTTAGTTGATGTAATCATTGTCTTTAGTGAAAGAAGTGTCACTCTTGGCTTTCTGGAAGTCTTTGTTATGTCATGGACTGTGAATATGAGCTGTGGTCAGACCAGGTTTCAGTCAGTGGTTAAAAATGGAAAACATCAACAGGAGAAGCTGCGCCCATTCTCTGCACTGAAAGAGGCACTGTAAAACTTCACCACGCAACATAAAATATTCATTTATTCATTTATTTTCCAGGTTTCAAATATGCCTGATCATTACACCAACAGAGACATTGCATTCAAATACTTAGACTATAATATGGAGTTGGTCCCACTTTGCAGCTATAACAGCTTCTACTCTTCTTGGAAGTCTTTCCACAAGATTTTGGAGTTTCTGTGGGAATTTGTGCCCATTCATTCTGTAAAGCATTTATGAGGTCAGACACTGATGTCCATTCCAGTTCATCCCAAAGGTGTTGGATGGGGTTGAGGTCAGGGCTCTGTGTGGACCAGTCAGGTTCTTCCACACTGAATTCCTCCATCCACGTCTTTATGAAGCTCGCTGTGTGCACTGAGACACAGTCATGCTGGAATAGAAAAGGTTCTTCCACAAACTGGGTCCACAGTATAAAATGTCTGTTGAAGTATGAACATTGTCCTTCCCTTTAAATAAGGGACCAAGTGTGTCCCAGTACTTTTGTCCATGTAATGCCCACATTCTTCAAAATACTGAACATTTTTGGGCAACTGGTGGCCTAGTGGTCAGGGAGTTGCCCCTGCAATTAGAAGGTTGTGGGTTTGAATCCCAATTGCTAGTAGCACCACTGAGGTTCCCATGAGCAAGGTACCGTCCCAACACACTGCTCCCCAGGCGCCCCTCCTTGGTGGGAGCCCGCTGCTTCACTTGGTGAATGGGTTAAATGCACGGAAAGAATTTCACATTGTGTGCTGTGGTGTGTTCTTGCGTGACTATAAGGGGCCACTTTACTTTATTTAAACATACAGAAAAGAACAAGAACAAAAAAAATCTACACTGTTGAATTCTTCACTGAAACTCTTTCACAGCATTAAGGACACTGTACAACTATTTAAGGTGGGTAGTAAAGATAGTTTAGTGTGTATATGCATTGTGTTTAGAAGACTATTACTCAGTTGCATTTTATTTCATCTATATTTAGCTACTAATCCCTATTTATGTTTATGTTGTTTTTGTCACATTGCTGACATTATGGAGACTAGTGTGCTGTTGCTCAACACCTCTCACTTTACTTTTTTTAGCACACATTTGGAACCAGGGACCAGCATCAGTCTGTACTAGCAATTACGTGATACACCTTGTCCATGATGTATCGATCATAGGAGAATATAGATCCCATAGCCAATGATGAAAATGTCCCTAAATGTCATCATTATCCTGCACACGACTTTACCAATTGCATAACAAAGAATAATATTTATACCTATAGTTTCTCCAGTGTAGGGCTTTTGGGTTTAGTACTTGGCTAAATCCCATGTTGTGCCCACCTGGATGTCTAGTGTGGGTGTGAATATGTATGTGTACTTCATGGCCTACATAGTGCACTAGAGAGGGAGTAGGGGGCCATTTGAAAAAGGCCCCCAAAATCATGGACAGTACTTCTTACCTCTGAATACTAAACCATCTCTTGGGAAAAGAGGCCTTTTATATATGCTAGTGTTAAAATTAAAGCTACACTGAAAAGACACATAAAGAACAGGAAAAGTGCAAATGAATACATAAATAATAGAAGTACAGGGTGAAGTAATCGAAATGTTGATGACATTTGTAAACCTGACAGTAGAAAAGAGGAAAAAACAGCAATAATTCTTCAACTTCCATGGGAAATAAAATGTTTAATCAGGCGTCATCATCCGCGTTCTCAGACACTGACTGCAGGCTAGGCTGCTGATCTCTATCTCAGGCCACAGTGTGCTTCTACCACAGAGCAGCAGAGCAGCAGGTATCCACAAGCAGAGGCAAAAAAGAAACAGTCTTATTTCGAGCAGCAGGGAGTTTGTTTTTTGTTTAAGGTTGTTTTTTTTTTTGGCTCGGTTTTACACAGATTTCAGATGTGCAGCAACCGCCTAAAATGATGGACAGCACATCTTACTGAATCCTAAACATCACATGGTAGTGGGGGCATTTTATATATTCTAACATTAATATCAAAGCTACACAGAAAAATACTTAAAGTACAGAATATGCACAGTAATACACTATATGGACAAAAGTATTGAGACGCCTGACCATTGCACCATCAGGAACTTTAATGACATTGCATTCAAATCCATAAACTTTAATATGGAGTTGGTTCCCCTTTGCAGCTACAACAGCTTCCACTCTTCTTGGAAAACTTTCCACAAGAGTTTGGAGTTTCTGTGGGAATTTGTGTCCATTCACTCTGTAGAGCATTTATGAGGTCAGACACTGATGTTGGACAAGAAGGCCTGACTCACCATCTCAGTTCCAGTTCAAGTTCTTCCACACTAAACTCATCCAACTATGTCTTTACGGAGCTGCTTTGTGCACTGGGGACACAGTCATGCTGGAATACAAAAGGTTTTCCCCCAAACTGTGTCCACAAAGTTGGAAGCATGGCGTTCTTCAAAATTGGTATGCCCAGCCCAAACCCTGAAAAACAGGTTTGTCCCAATACTTTTGTCCATATAGTGTAAATGACTAATTGTAAAGTCAGCATTCACACATGAAAACAAGGGACAGTTTCTCCAAGCTCCCGTTTGCAAACCTGTACACTGCATTGTGTGAGTATGTGGGTCGTGAATAGCACAATTTGCACATGAAACACTGTGAATGTGAAGCCAGCAATGGGTTAAATGGTCTCATTTCAGGGGAGAAGTTGAATCTTTTTGGCACAATCCAAACTGACATGTGCATGTCACTCCTAATAACTCATAACCTCCTGTTTCAATAAATAAACGAATTAGTCCCAGTCTTCACAGGTAAAACTACACAATTCCGTGTATAGCATGGGATATCACATAATCCACAACATCAATGTTGCCTGTTTCACTATTCTGAGTTGGTTAGAGGCCCAGTGAAAACATTGAGTAATTTTTCTAATAGTTCTATTTCTGACATACACTATATGGACAAAAGGATTGGGATGGTCCTCTTACTTATTGAATTCAGGTGGCCCCTTACTTCCAGTGAAGGACAATCTTAATGCTTCAGCACACATTTTGGACAACACCATGCTTCCAACTTTGTGGACAGAGTTTGGGGAAGAACCTTTTCTATTCCAGCATGACTGTGTCTCAATAAAGACGTGGCTGGAGGAGTTCAGTGTAGAAGAACTTGACTGGTCCTCACAGAGCCCTGACCTCAACCCCATCCAACACCTTTGGGAAGAACCGGGACAGAGATTGGGATCCAGACCTTCTCGTCCAACATTAGTGCCTGATCTCAGAAATGCTACAGACTGAATGGGCACAAATTCCCACAGAAATATTAAAGTCTATGGATTTGAATGCAATGTCATTAAAGTCCCTGTTGGTGTAAGGGTACATGGACTTATGCCAACTTATGTCAACAAATAGCACACTATGAAAACCAAACAAACAAACAAAGTAGGATTTCTCAGTTTAAACAGGCCATTTAACCTTAAGGTCAAGAGAGCATTCCTTTTGGACAAGCCTGAACTTTAGGCTTATATTATCCGGCTAACTGAGAGATGTTACAATCAGCGAGGTTTTATAAACTTGACCATTTTGAAACGCATGTAGAGTTGTCCTGGTAGCAAGCAGCAGTAGCCTAGCATTTTATAGCTTAACCCAACTGGCTCTCTGGAGCTCCAGTGATGTAAGTTTACAGAGGATAAAGACTTGTGAGGTAAAGGGGCGTTTACGAGTGCCATAATTGTGCTTAATAATAGACCTTCACGTTCTTAATGAGTGTTGAGGTTTAGGCACACTCTTTTCAGCACTTTGTTGTTATAATTATTATAATAATACATGAAATATTTAACAACTTATTATTTAGCTGAATGTCTACTTCGTGGTTTAAATAATGTCTTTAACTGTCATTTTTGGAACCAATGTTTTTTAAAGAGCCATTTACTGAAAGGTCCTTAAGGGATGTATTTGTTCTGTGGCCCTGCTCCACTTTTTATGCATGTATGTATGTATGTATGTATTATTATTATTATAAATACAAGAAGCAATAAAAAGGCAACAAAAGAGCAACAATAAAAACAACAACAACAACAATAATGTTTGGAAAAATATTTTAGGGTTGATATCCTTGATTGCCTAGGATTAGCCTCAACTCCTGTTCAGGAAAGCAGCACATAGTGTTTCTATTGGACCTTCAAGCTAATCAGACAGCAGGTTATCACTGTCAGGTTTGTTA
Organism: Bryconaethiops microstoma; assembly: GCA_037577275.1. Lineage (NCBI taxonomy): Eukaryota > Metazoa > Chordata > Actinopteri > Characiformes > Alestidae > Bryconaethiops > Bryconaethiops microstoma. Next base: position 7,999 of record JBBJLS010072723.1, read on the forward strand.
GATCATTCCGAGGCAGATGATTTAGACTCACTAATATATAACGGTGTAATTCTCTCTGATCTTATGATCTCGTTCTGGGTTTGCCAAGCCACTGGAGCTGAAAGAGCACAGCAGAGCGAACGATGACTTCCTCAGCGCCGTAGCGTGCAGTCCCACATCGGCTTTGTGTGGCTCTGCATCAGAATGAAAACACAATGGGTGTGATAAACAGTTTTACTGTTTCCGTAAGCCAGCCTGATCATTGTTTTTGTGTGTTTGTGCGCTGCGTGTCATGACATCGTGATGTATTTCAGGAGTCTGCCGGGCAGCTGTGTTAATGTGAGATCTTAAGTGGAGCGGTTCAGAGAGGTTTCGGCATCTGACACATTCCCTCCCTCCGGGAGCTGCCATCTTATCTGGCCACTGTGGTTATTTTCATGGGTGAGGAACACTTCGCCGAGTCTTATCAAAGCATACTTTACTCGCCTCGTCCCAATGTAAAACATATTTACCAGTGCAAACCAGAAACATGCAAAGAGAAAAACACATTGCATAACGTGAGTGCTTACTGGGGCACTGACAAACAGAATCACACCAAAAATGCTTAACGTGAAACACTCCGTTCAGGAGAAACACGCAGAGCCAGAGCTGTTCGCAGTGGTGGAGAATGGAACCAGACGTCTGAAGAGTTTGATGCCTCTAAAAGCACCTCCACTGAAATGTATTACATGAAATGGTCATGAATACGCTGACTGATGCCTGAGGTGATGCTTTGCATTGGCTTTAAAATGACAATTTGGCCTAAAATCCATTTTTGACATCTGCGCATGGAGGTAAAAGTCGTGTGCAAAAATTTTGGCGCCCCGGATTAATGAAATGTTTTGATGATTTAAAGTAAGTGCACGTCCCGAACACGCTTGAAATAAAGCTATGGCAGATTTTATATTTGATGTTTATTCCAATCTGTTAAAATGTGCAAATAAATAGAATATGTGCACTAAAAATTGCATGTTCATGTAACTTCTCTGTAGAAAATATGTATTTATTTTCATGATAAAAAAAAAACATGTAATTTGATGGCTGTGTTCAAACTTTTGCACATGACTGCATTAGCAGGGCAGGTCTCCAAATGAAACAGATTAGAACACCGTTTTGTCATTATCGCATATCACTCCGAGGACACACAGAGGTTCACTGGTCACTGTGGACAGTAAATAAAATGGTTTTATTTCTGCTGTGGACCCCTGGTTCCTATCTTCTCCGCTGTAAATAAATATACTTGGTTTGGGGAACCCATTGAGGCATTTAAAGCAATGACGAAGTTACTTCTTCTCCTGTGTCGCGTCACTGATGCAGCTGGCTGTGATTTTGCTCGCTGCACCTCATGCTCTCTGAGACGAGTCACAGCACAGTAACACAAAATGTCTGGTGAGTGAATTGAGCCTGAGAAGATATTTCAAGACAAGCTCGCAGTCGGCCCCTGGGTTCAGGCATAATCACCACCTGACAGTCCAGTGACTAATGACGCCAAAAGCAGATTTTCACAGGACTTCGTATTTTTAGTGGGCCTCATAGGAAACGATGATTGTGCAGTTGAAATCATCTCATTTCCCACGGAGCCTGACAGAGCTGGTGGCTTTCCCTCTGTGGTCAGAATGATTATACAGTGTATCACAGCTTATGGCATCCATGCCTGTCTGGGAGAGGCTGCCGAGTGAGCGGCGCATGTGGGACGGTCTGCAGGGCTGCCGGCTGAACCGCTGCTCATTGAAACGAGCGGTTTGGAAAACGCAGACAGAATGATTAGGTATCAGCAAGCCCTGATTCAAAAAACAGGCTGGAACTGATATGCAGCTTGTAGGAAAGAGCTAGACTATAATTGATTCCTTGTAAGAGACACTACACTAGTTTTTAACACAGAAATAAAACAGATTTAAAAGAAAAGATAACCCTTTACTAGTCCCATGGGTGGGAAAGTTGCACCATATCTAAAAAATGTGCGTGTGTGTGTGCGTGTGTCTCTGTGTGTGTGTGTTTGTTTGCGTATTATATAAATATAAGGTCTTATCAGCTCCACAAAGACGTGGCTGGATGAGTTCAGTGTGGAAGAACTTGACTGACCTCAACTCCATCCAACACGTTTGGGATGAACTGGAACGGAGATTGTGATCCAGACCTTCTCGTCCAACATCAGTGTCTGACCTCATAAATGC
>JBBJLS010072724.1:0-10189 GCA_037577275.1 Bryconaethiops microstoma
TGTGTGTGTGTGTGTGTGTGTGTGTGTGTGTGTGTGTGTGTGTGTGTGTGTGTGTGTGTATGTGTGTGTGTGTGTTTGTTTTAGTACCTTTGCTGGACAAAAATGTTGTGGCTTTGTATGGAACCAAAGAAAAACATAATATTAAACCTGACAAAAGCTATAAACCACTTACTGAGGTCAAGGTCAATGTTAGGGTTAGGTTTAGGATTAAGCTTAGCTATTACAAACAGATAGTTGTGTGCAAAAGTGTGGGAAACATTTGTTTATTTTGTGTGTTTTGTTGATTTTGTAGGTGAAGAAAAACACACCATAATAAGAGAATTACTGCTTATTTGCTACATTTAACATGTATTCATTTATGTAACATTTTTTGGTTTTTCCGATATGTTAAATCCAGCGAAAAAACTGAAATTGTGGTCTTCATGCCATTTTCAAGATGTGTTTTCATTTTCACTTAAAAAAATCAATAAAACATTATCTGTTGGCTGTCTGTGTTTTAAATATATATATATATATATATATATATATATATATATATATGTATGTATGTATATATCAGTCATTAGGAAAGGCTTATGTACCTTCAGTAAAATATTGCTTTGTTAAAGAACTGTATGTAACCTTGAAAGTTTTCAAAAACTTTTTTCAGAAATGCAGGAATGTTGGAAAGTAGTGCCCAAAATTAACTACCCAACCTATAATTAGTACCATTCAGTAACCAGAATTCAACCAGATTATATATATGAATATATATGTTACTGCGAGGGTCAGTTGTTGTGACAATTCTTGAGGTGAAATGACACCAAAATGGACAAAAGCAGCCTTTTCAGGGCTGACCCGTGTTGGAATAAGCTTTTATGAAAGTTTATATTACTTTATGCCAGTTGCCGTGAAAGGCTTATTATTTTTATGCCATTGAGTCATCCAAATGGTACTTGGTCAGCAAAGGTTTCTTCTATGATGCCATAAACTGGAAATCGTTACTGAGGCTTTACAGGGGAATTCAGCCATTTTTCCAAATTTTCTGCATATTTCAATCCGTGAACTGAGTAATTCAGAGTGGTTTGATGTGAAGTGTTGCACTGTAGAGAAACATAAAGGCTCAGGTTTCTTTGCAGTGGTGGTGATGAGCATCGAGGGTTGTGAACAACTGAGTCCTGTTTTCTCCAGAACAGAGCATTTAAAATCAAACCGTTTTGAATGACTGCTAATAAAAACTCCACTAGTGATCAAATTGCTACTGGAGTGATGAACAGGGCATCTGCAAATCGTTATAACCCAGTCTGAACATTCTGCACAAGGGGATGTTTTTAGGACTCAAATTGTGTTTGTGAGCATCGCTGAAGGAAAGGTAACACACACCAGCAGGATCTCACTGATGCATATTTGCTTCTACAAACTGAGTGTGAAATTCTGTTACTATGTTTGTTCTACCTTAAAAATGACTTAATTAATCATTAAAATAATCAACCTATTAGTCATATCTTGATGGTGACAGCCCTAATTTACGTTTCAACCATCAAATTATGCAGAAATGTTGAAACATTGGTCGAGTTCTCTTTTAAGCTTGATTTGACAATTTCACACCCAACTTTGAGTATTTACCTACATGTAGCCTGCAACTCATTAAGACACATTAGTTACTAGTAAGTACTACTGAACTAATGCGTTACTACTGATGGAAACACATATATCAAGGATAAAGGGATTTATAAAGGATATTGGGGTATATTAAGCATGTGATATCCTGACTCATCTGATTCATTTTAAGACAGTGAGTGGCCTCTATCTGAACGATCCTGCTCATCCCCACATGGGAGCTAAGATCTGTCTGACTGCATTTACTACAGATCATTATACTGTTTCGAAAGCATGACTGATTTCAAGTCAACCTGCAATCAAAAGGGAACTACTTTGCTTTGTTTGTTCATGTACTTGGTCATATGCACACAAATCATCATCTCCTTTAAAAGACGAAATTCCATCAAAAAGACTTTTGCCTCTTCTGATTTTGGGCTACATTGACTGTGTTTAGAGTAGTCAGCCTGGTGGACAGCAGATTATGGCCTAATGGAATATTGCAGTATAGAACAAAACACACTCACTCAAATTACACTTGCAATAGAAGCCAGTGAGAAGTTGCTTCAGCACCTGTAATTGACAGTTTGGTGCAGATGCAGCAGTCAGAGATTAGGGTGAAAAATGTTGGAGTGCTTCTTTAATGTTTGCTCAGCTCTGACACTTTCCACTCTGACCACACATTCATTTTCTATGCTGACCCAGAGCTGAATGGGTCACAGTGTCTGGTTTTCTCCAGAATGACTTACATTCTTGGGCCATTTCTCTTCCTTCCTTGGGTGTGGATGTTCCTGAAGGTAACCACTGTTGGCAGTGACTTGTGCGTAGGTAGAAAAGTGAAACCGAATGTACATATACTGCTCATGCTTGGCTGCCATGATCATTTGTTCAGCCACAGTGGCATTGTGACTTGAATGCCCTCAGGTTCCTGTATTTGTACTCCATGTAGGATTACACAGATGAGCAACATTGACTGTTGATGTCTTCTCTGCATTCTGCATTGTCTGCCGGTGGATATTTGTCTACAGCCTATGTCTAAAACTGTGCCTTATTTACTATGTAGTGCGATTTTGTAGGGCGGCCCAAATAATTAAGTTGTTATTTGAGTCTTTATTCAAGGATTCGGAAGCTTTATCTTTTTTTTTCAAGCCACAAAAGCACACTTTATCAGCAAGAGCTTTTAAAACGGACAGTGATTGTTGTTATTATTGTTAAAAAAAGTAGATGAATTGCTGGTTTAGGTTAGCCACCCACGTCGCCTCACCTCAGAGCCATCAAGCTGCCAGGCTAAAAGAGTGGAGATGCCGCTGAAATCATTCGTGTGGGAGGGCTTTAAACCGCTTCAAGCTCCAACAACTCCTTGGTCCTCCTTACTTCACTCCCTGTAGCTGTGACTGAGCTTAACTTTGCCGGAGTGTTTCCTTCACTTCTGCTTTCAATGATAAAAAATAAACGGATAACATAAATAAAGGCAACTGGCTGAAATGAGCTAAATATAAGACAGTGAAGAAGATGAAAGGAGAATTTTGTTACACTCTTATCTCCAACATGACTTATCAAAGCTGTACAGGAGCTACAATCACAACTTCTATAGCAGCATACAGTGCATGAGCAGCATACTTTATAAAATGCATATATACACACACACACACACACACACACACACACACACACACACACACATGCTCTTTTGGAAATACCAACTATTCTAGCTTGCAAATTGCTATTTGTCCAGTCCTATTATTTTGTAAATGCTATTTTGTAAAGTTGTCCTAAAATCCTGTGAACTCTTACAATCCCTCAAAACACTACAATAGGTAAAATAAACACCGGAACTGACGTGGAATGTATGCAAAGAAGCGAATCTGCTGATGTAGATTATTTGAATTTGATTACCTGAATCTGTTCCCTGTAGCATGTATTGTACTGTACAGTGGTAGTGTTCAGGTTTGGGCTCATAGCTGCGCCAGTAGATGTGTCTGTTGACCACATAACCTAGCAAACACCCTTTGTTATGATAGAAATGATTACTTGATGGATTCTCTCATCTGAATTTATAATGGCATTCACATGGGATGCCCCATCTGAAGTAGATTTCTGCTCTCGTGTGCACATATGCGTCTAATCCTCCAGCTCTCAGTGATCAAGATCCCAGCCCAAAATCAGAAAAGGAACCTTCCTTTTGGAAAACCAGAGTTTATTAATGAAAGTAAAATGAGTCCAATCAGGGAGCTTAAAGAAAGTACAAGAATAAAAGCTCCAAACTGTTGTTTGTTCTGATGCTCATGCTTATAAAATTCACACAAGGTCATATTTGCCAATCAGAATTAGTTCTGTGCATGAGTATGTTGGCCAAACCACATCTCTGAGCGCTTTCTATGCCCTAATCAGACTGATTTGACTTCTGTGTAGTAAAGTGGTGCTTCAGTGGTGCTTGTTTGGGATCTTTGATGAATATTGGTTAATTAATGCAGCTGTATCACATACGAATGCAGCGGCATAAACTTAAGGGAAAGCCACATGTCCAATATTGGTAAACCGGGTCTTTATTAGGATTATTGCATTGTGCCTCACTGAAACATCAGTCTGGCTTGAAGCACTCAGTGTGATCGGACAGAGTTGAATGGCTGTATGCTGAATAGATGGATATGTGTAAATAGATTTTTGTGAAATCACAAAGCAGTGAATTCAAAACAGGCTTTTTAGTTTCCACAGCCATAAACTCTGTGGACATGGAAGGCAGTGGTATGTTTTGAAGCAGTATTTGCATACATCATGCTCTTGTTTCAAAATAAGGGGGGGGAGGATGTGTTTTTTCTTGATCTGGGCAACTTAGAGGGCAACATTTGCAAACCCAGCATGCAAATACTTGCTCTAATAATTACGGGTGTAACAGTGCATCAACGTATTTTGATATGGCAATACAAAAATGCGATAGTATGCACCATAGACATGTGATAATGCATAGTGGAGAATGAGCCATCAGTTATGGTATTTGATGTAAATGCAATGTTTATAGTCATAGTCAACACTTTAGTCCAGTTTCATTAGTAAAATGTGTCAGAACTGTAAACAGTCATCAATTTTCTTCATTCTGATTTCATTTTAAATGTTGAGAATATTAAATTGTTTTGCAGTCTTGCTTCGTTGGATAAAGTCTGACTGAGTCAAATTGCATGCCCTGAATTGTGTGTTGAAAAATCATGAGTTGATTGTATCATTACACCCCTACTAATAATTAAGCTTAGCTTTTTATGTTAATTATGTTTATAAAAAGTTATGTTGAAAGAGCTCTTCTCTAGAAGTCATTGCATCTTGTTGTGTGCTGTTGTGTATGAATGATGTGAATATCTTTTTCTAACTTATTAAAGCAAGCATATTTTTGTGACTAACAATGCAGAAAGTTCAAATTTTAAGGTAAACATTTTAACAAATATGTCTGTACACCTGGTGTACTTTGTCTTATTACTTATTGTGAATTTGCTGACAGTACCATGCTCTAATTGTGACTGCTTGAAAATGAATCGCTTAAAGGCTTATTTACGACCGTTTTAATTAGTGTTACCTTCTGTAAATATTTCTCATACGATGACGTTTGGATCAAATGAGTTGTCAGATTGATATATTTGATCTAGTGTCAAAATATTGCATGTTCTAAGATTTGGTTTAGGCGTCTTACAGTGTGCCAAGTTCTAGATACAGAGCATTGCTAGTGTTGATGAACTGAAACGTGTGTTTATTCAGAGAAAATGCTAAGCTTTGCACTTTTCTGACCCTTGTGGACTGGAGCTGTTTCACCATTGGCCTGGCCCAGTTTGAACTGTTGTGTTGCTGTAAATAAAGGGGGCACATTTTGCTTGCTACTTGATTAGTTGTCTGAGCTGTGGGGCCGCAATCATACATTTTATGAACTGGCACAGCAATCAGTCTGTCTCAGAGCTGGGGGCCAGACATGGACTTGTAATGAGAATAAATGTCTTAGGACAGCTTGTTAAACTTTTAACGATGGATTGGGGTGAAATCTACTGCCACTGTAATCTGTTTTTTTTACGTCCGGAGTACAATTGATAACATCAGCAAAACAAGCTAGTTCACAAAACCCCATGGTTAACAAACATTTATTCTTCAGATTGAGTGTTTCAGGAACAGAGCTCTATTTAGTTTTGTCAGAGCGTAAACCGTGAAGGCCAGAGGTCACATACGGCAACTGGTAACCCAGCATTTATCACTGGCCTAGTGATACCTTCCAAAGCTAAAGTATGGCCTGTTTTTTTCCGCAAGAGTCAATGTTTATTTTTACTACATGTAATCTTAATGTGTTCTCCACACGTGTACCACAAATCTATATGAATAATTGGGGTTTATAGGAGAACATTTTCAATCGTGCCAACTTGCATGACATCCATGGGCTAACAGCAGGCTTGTTGACAGGTTCACCCTCCACCTTAATGTGGCTTTGAATTAGTTTTGAAATTTTACTCTCAGGTTTGTTCCCACCCATATGAGTCTACGACCGTACTCCCATACATTTAGAACAAAATGATCATGTCTGACCTGGTGAGGTTATTGCAGAGCATGCTTTATTGACCTAACTTACAAAACAGTAATAAGTTTCAACTTGGAGATGATGTACTATATTTGTGATGTAAAGACTTGCCTATATTGAAGTATGGAGTTAGCTTACTTAGGGATTCTCATAATTTATTAGAATGTTTCGTTCATATCAGAACAGTTATTGCACAATAAATATTTACATTTACAGCATTTAGCATTTAGCTTTTATACAAAGCGACTTCCAATCACTAACTACAGGGGGCAGTTTCCCTGGAGCAACTTGGGGTTAAGGGTCTTGCTCAGGAACCCAATGGTGGTGTGCTGAAGGTAGGATTCGAACCCATGACCTCTTGGTCTAGAGGCAAGTGTCCTACCCACCAGGCCACCACCACCACCACCACCACCCCCCCAAATAGTCCGAATGATTTGACAATAACATACATAAATGTTTAAAATGTTTTTTCTTTCCTCTGTAAAGTGACCATGTTGGAGATAGAAGTCAGGTCACTCCCAGGTTTTATGACAGTGACCACATGCTGCTCGTGAGGTTTTTTTGGTAAGGTTTTACTGGGGTTACGCCTTTTTTAAAGGTATTATTGCTGTACTAGTTGACATGCCCTGCTTCTGGCTTGACCCCATGGCTTAGACTAATAAATACGTTAATTGGAGTCGAGGCCCGAGCCAGAGGAGTGCTGACTGGGGCCACATGTCATTGTATGCGCGCATGTATTTGTGTGTGTTTGTCGGACATGGTCCAGTGAGCATGAATGAAATCCCTGCCCCTGAGCAGTTCTTGTAATCATAATCTCCAGGAGTGTTGTGTGCATGCACCAAACACATGTGCTGTCCTGGTCACACATGCCAGCATCAACCAAGCCTTCAAACCGGAGAACGCTGAATAAGCTGAAAGGTGTATTAAGTAAATTCAAAACATATTCCAGCACAGACTTATCATAAACATGGACTTGCTTGCTTTCTCAGCCATACGCACAAAACGTAGCATATGCATAACAAGTAAATAAACTATTATGAACGTTGAAACCGGTGCGTGATTTTTCAGAAGTTGCTGGAAGGGCTTCGATTAAAGTGTCGTGAAACATGAATAACTGGCAGTGCTTCCCACTTGAAATGAGTGCGCTCATTGTGCAGTGAATCACAGACCTAAATCCTACTGGCACACACCAAGCAATTTATGAAATGTTTGCTTTTACATGTGCCAAGAGGAAAAGGACAGGAAATTCTAGCCAAGTATCATTTGCATGTTGTCCAAAGACTTCGTCTAAAAGTTAGTTCAGAGTATCTGAGGAGAACGGTCAAAGTAGCTCTATTCATTTGTAGAGAAAAAGAGAAAGGCTGTGATTCTAGTTAAGTTCATTCTAGAAGGTTGTTTTGAACCCCATAGAAATGTTTTAATTAGGCAAATAAACTTCCTAAACCTAGACACGATTAGGCTGTTAGATTAGACTTGTCAGCTTTAATGCGGTGTGACAAAAAAGATGGCTTGCCTAGCAATGAAAAACAACCTTGCAGTTCCTTTTGGAATACCCTAGAAACATGCGTGATGGTCTTTGACCAGGTAGAGGGTGTTTTTTAGAAGAATTCCTGACAGCCAGCAGTACATGGGAAGTTACTAGTTTAGACTTAAATGAAACTTATTTAGCAAAATCTACATGAATCAAACAAGGATAGCCAATTACATTAAAACAACCTGTGTAATATTGTGTAGATTCCCCTTGTGCTTCCAAAACTGCTCTGACCCATTGAGTCATGGAGTCGACTAGACATCTGAAAGTGTGCTTTGGTATCATTTAAGTCCTGTAAGTTGTGAAGTGGGGCTTCCATGGATCAGCCTGTCCATCCTTGAGCTTTCAGTAATTTGTGCTTACAGTAGCTCTTCTGTGGGTTCAGACCAGATGCTCTAACCTTCACTCTCTACATGCATGATTGAGCCTTGAGTGTCCCCCACCCTGCCATTAGTTCACTGGTTGCACTTACACGGAACACTTTTGGTAGATACAAACCACTGCATCCTAGAAAGACCCCACAGGACCTGCCGTTTTGGAAATGCTCTGACAGAGTCGTCCAGCCATCACAGTTTGGCCATTGTCTCAGATCAACATAATGTGTCAATGTTCCGTGTCCATCTATACAACTTCTTATCTATGACCCAGTCTTCGTCAACCTACATTTGTTGTCCAGTTGGGCTGCTGTTTTCAAGTCAGAAGTGAACAGATGTACGTTAAGCCCATTCACATTCCATCTGCTTGTTTTTGCGTCCATTTTGCACCTGTTGTCAAGGCTTTTATCTACACGCTTTATTGGCTTCTTGCTTTATATATAATTTTTCTTCTACTATGTAAATAACTGCACATGTCTGGTTTCATTATGTTGTAGAACCGAAGGGAAGTATTTTTCCACCATAGAGCGAGCTCTCATTAATTTAGTCTTGAAGGGGAAATACCTAGCTGAGGCTGAACAGAACAACCTTTTATTCAGAATTAACAAATGGACTGGTGTTAAAATAAGATACAAAAACACAGATTAGCTCATGCTGGTACTGACAAAGCAGGTAGACAATAAGTTTTGGTGTTTGTTGATTTACGTTTGAGAATTTAGTGGCCCAGTGGAAAGGATTCTCGTGAGAAAGTACACGCAGTGTAGCTTTCTTGCCTTTGTCAAAACTGTAGTAGGAATTTGAGGGATTTCCTATGTGCACATATCTTCTGATCATTCGACATTGTTGAAGATGAGCAATGTACTCAACAAAGACTTGATTGTTACATCAGATAGCAACTTATGCAACATGCTTACTTCAAGAAATGCATGCCATGCATTTACTATAATTCAGTAGGTCATTTAAATTAGCAGACAAGTTCTGTAGAAAATATGGATGTCAACCACATTTGTGTTCCTGCAGGCCCAAAGCAGTCCATACAAACTGTGAAACAAATGTACATGTAATTCATTGTCTCACACTCTATACAACTAAATATGTAGGTACTAGAGATGCCACTAGTCCTGTAGCAGGTATTGATATCAGGCAGATGCCAGCAGAAGAAGCTGGATCATATAGCTGGATCATAATAAATTTGATCCAGTTCTGTAACAAATGTAGCCTGAAATGAGACATGACACAGTCATATTATGTGATGTTAATAATATATACACATACACATATATGTGTGTGTGTAGCTGTTTTAGTGTGGTATTGTGGTGTCTCTAGTAGTTACATTTAAATATTGAAGCAAAACAAAAGTAGTTGCACACAATGTCTAGGGGTTTTTCTCACCACAAGTTCTTTTGAAGTCTCGCCTACAGTCATCATTAATATTATACCTATGAATCAAAGGACATTCCTCTTGTTTCCTCTGAATTTATACCACAATCTTATACACCCTTTTGTAAAAGGATTTGTTATGTCTCTACTGGAAGTTTGTTTTAAACCAGTTTAAAAAAGTGTATCACCCTGAAAGTCAAATAGAGTGTGTGTGTGTGTGTGAGTGTGAGTGAGCGAGAACTGAGAGAGTGTGTGAAAGGCAAAACCTATCTAGATGAGCAAAAATCCAATCAGACTTATCTGTCTCCTTTTCTGACATAATGCTATTCCTTAGCCTTTTCGAAATGTCTGTTTTGTGAAAGTGTTCAGCTATTTGTGGCAAGTGACAAAAAATGTTAATATTTTAATTTAACAATGATCCAGATCTCATATTGAACGAACATGGTTAACATGATTTTAAGGGTTTTATTGAAAATTAATACGTTAGTACCTAGATTTGGCACGGTACTTCTGTGAACCTAACCTAGCAACAGTAACTATGAAAGAAAGCCGAGTATGGCTGTGTTAGCCATGTTCCTGTGTGGATGCGTGTTTTGAGAATGAATGTCACTGAGGCAGCCAAGCAGGAACTGAGCCTTGACCAAAGTCACATCAATAACTTTCCCTGTCCTCTAAACCATTGTTCCTTATATGTGTATATATATGTGTGTGTGTGTGTGTGTGTGTGTGTGTGTGTGTGTGTGTGTGTGTGTGTGTGTACACACACACACACACACACAC
>JBBJLS010072725.1:0-10188 GCA_037577275.1 Bryconaethiops microstoma
TAAACCTCTCGCAGTTCAGCACTGTACCATTTCATGCTATTCACTGGACTTGAACTGTTTGAATTTCAATAAAAAAGGCTTGAAACACTGCGGTATTCTAAAATGTTTGACCGGTAGTGTACATTGCATGTTTTACGACCTGTGAAGCTAACCATGTGAAATAGCATAGAGGGGAACTATTATTATTAATAACATTGATATGAATTTTCTAGCTATTCTTGATTTCCGAGGTGTGGTGTTTTATGAAAGTGGCTTTATGTGTTTGACCAGAATGAGCACGATTTAGTTATCAGTCCTAAACCTTGGACTACCATTTGCTCTGAACAGTATCTGCTTCCCCAAGATGGCAACACTTGTTTAGCATTAACATGATGCTAAATGCAATGTGCTAATTTCCATCTTTTCCTTTTTAGGATGTAGTATGGGGATTGAATTCACTATTCACTGTAAGTGACCTGTATATACGTCTGTCTGCATGTATGGTGTAACTATATCTCAGTAAGGCATTTTCACACTTCTCATGATTACGCCGGTCCTTATCCCGGAGCGATTCTGGGCTCATTCTGGGGAGGGGTTGATTACTGCAGATTTGATGAGGAACCGTGGATCGATGGCAGCAATTGTGGGCAAAATGACATTAATTTCTGTAATATTGGCATGGCAATTGACAACAGACTAATACCATTATTATTAGGTTCCTTCTGTAGGCGGTTGTTGGACATGGGCTGTGAACCTGCAAACGAGGGTCGTTCCCACCTGGGCATATATATGTCGGGTGGTGCAAAATGTCCATATATTCTTCTTTGCCATTATACAACTTGAAATAGGGAGTGAACTGACAAAATGGACCAAAAATGTAGTCAGGCAGAAAAATGTACAGTATTTAATCAATAATTTTCTTATAAACAAACACAGAGACTTCTATATTTATATTTTTGTAATAGTTGTATAGTGTACTTTTTCTATTATCCTGATTTGTGATGATGCTTATCTTATACTGAATCCATGCTATTGCTGAAAGTGAGCATCAGATTTATTAATAATTGTATGTTTGGGTTTGTGGAAACATCTGTGCTGAAAATAAAGAATAAACTTTTGTGCAGGATCTTCTGAACTTCGACGACCCACTGAACATTGATGCTGCAGAGCATCATTTACGGGACAAGGTGGGAGCCAAAGCTCACTGGCACGCTCTTGCTTCCACAGTGCGAAAGATTGTATGGAACAATTGTAAATGTGTAACTGTATAAAATGTGCTGTTACCATGATGTATTGCTATCCATCCCTTCTTAGCTGGAGTTGGGTTGCTTTAATTTTAATTTAAAACAGGCTGGTATTGACTGTAGAAACATTGTTATAGAACGCTAATGCATACATTCCAGTATTCAAATGGGTGTGCTCAAATTTAAAATTGGGTGAAAAAAATATATATAAAACACAAAAATATATGATGCGTGTATATGAACACATCATATGGACAAAAGTATTGGGATACACCTCTAATTATTGAATTCAGGTGTCCCCTTACTTCCAGTGAAGGGCAACCAATGCTCTGAACAACATCATGCTTCGAACTTTGTTTACACAGTTTGGGGAAGAACCTTTTCTATTCCAGCATGACTGTGTCCCAGTACACAAAGTAAGCTCCATAAAGACATGGCTGGATGAATTCAGAGTGGAAGAACTTGACTAGCCACACAGAGTCCTGACCTCAACCCCATCCAATACATTTGGGATGAACTGGAACGGAGACTGTAAGCAAGACCTTCTCGTCCAACATCAGTGTCCGACCTCATAAATGCTCTACAAAGTGAATGGGCACAAATTCCCACAGAAACTCTCCAAAATCTTGTGGAAAGCCTTCAGAGGGGAGTGGAAGCTGTTATAGTTGCAAAGGGGGACCAACTCCATATTAAAGTCTATATATTTGAGTACAGTGTCATTAAAGCCTTTTGGTATAATGGTTACGTGTTCCAATACTTTTGTCTATATAGTGTGTATATATACACATATATTTAAGGGCTGCACTCTTAAATATATATACGTGTATATAATGGCCTCAAAAACTTAAATTAGAAGGCAGGTACTTCACTGCAGTTCATTGACTTCAATGGCTTTTCATTTATGTAATGCAAATATCTCCTCATCCTTGTCTTCCAGGACGACTTCAGGAGCAAGGTGCAAGACTTCATTAAAACCTATGCAAGATGATGCCTCGATCAGCTGCGCTAGCCTCTCCTGCACGCCCGCCCGCGACTTCGCAGCTGAACGCCCACTCTTGCGAGCCCTGAGCGCCGCAGAGCCAAAATCACGAAACCTTTCCAAACGTGAAGAGAGCGGAACGTTCCGTGACTTGAATCGCAGGCTCTTGCTTTGAAGGTTTGGGAGTGGGCTTGTCTTTGATAGTTTTTTTTCCTTTCTTGCTCAGGGCCTATTTGTTGGCGCCTGCCGTCGCTCTTTACAGCCGGTTCTGCTTGATCCAGTTTGCTTCGACAGCTAATGAAAACACAAAAATCTATATATGTAATTAATGAAGAAATTAATAACAGAACCAAGGCAAAGAATTCACAGCAACGATAAGACACGCTCTCTGATGTCACCTCACGTGCTAGTGCCTCTGTGACGGCAGCAGCCCGCAAGCCCCCTGCCTACCTGATGTTCCTCAGACCCCAAAACTTCCCAGTTGCACACGAGGAACGGAGGCTCCCCATGCTTGTTTAGCCAGTAAGTGCACTGCAGGATATATATATCTATACGTTTTCTTCTCGGTGGGTTTTCTGTGAGTTTCACAAAGCCGCTTGCTCCCCATCTGTCCATATCTCTGTGGGGTCTCCGAGACTGTTGGAACGACTCCCCTGCACTCCTGTATGCATTCACTTCCCTTTTCTGTGTGAGCAAACACGCTCAGCTTTACAGATGTGTGCATGTTCAAGCGTATGTAAGTGTCCACTGGGGCACCAGCACTGTGTAAGTGTGGAAGAGAGACAGAATGTCTAATTTGGTAGCATGCACTGGGCTACTGGACCAGTCAGCCATAAGCCTACAAAGATAGTGAGAAATTATTTAATTTTTTTTTTTGTCCCCTTTCCCTCGTTTTCTTTTAGGATTGTATATTCGTTTGTAAAGTATATTAAAGATGGACTGTACTATGACTTCACTTTTGACTACATAGAACTCTTTGTTCCATAGAGCATTATATTTATTTTTACCCAAAAATGTCCATGCCCATTTATGTCCTTTGGCATCTTTTGACTAATCAACTACTAAAAACGTAATACTCCCTGGGGGTCACGGGTAGGTACAAGCGGGGCGCCCTCTGGATCAGTAGGTGCGAGCGGGGCGCACACCTACACCATTCACTCCCAGTCCCTTTAGAATCCCCAGTTCACATCCCTGTCTTTGATCGTGGGGACCTCAGAGGAAACCCACGCCACCATGAGGAGAACATGCACACGCAAGACCAGGACCCAGATTCAAACCTCCAACTCTGGAGGTGTGAGGCAACAGTGCTACCTTTTGGGGCCCTCTTAAAAATACGACCTTTAAAAAATCAGCTTAACCTTTGTCTATATAGTTACAAATGTTTGGGTACCCCCAGCTAATGGCATTATTGGTTGATTTAAGTGCAAAAAACCTAAATATGGCATTTCTGCAGATTATCCACTATCCATTGCTGAATTTAATATGGAAAAAAATAACGTCATGTGCAAAGGCTTTTTCAGTAAATCTATTTTCATTTATTTAATGAACATTGTAAGGTTTCAGAGCTAATTTGACTCTTAAGGCCTTAATCAAGTCTGTTAAGATTTCCACAGCATAATAAGTAATGTGACCTCTGGTTCTTGTGGTTCCCCCTCAACAGGCTAATTGAGAAACCAGAACTAAGATAATTGACCTTTACAAGGAAGATAAAACTATAAAAATTTTACATTTTTAACATTATTAAGAAATGGAAGGTGAAAGGAACTGA
The DNA here is from genome assembly GCA_037577275.1 of Bryconaethiops microstoma. Lineage (NCBI taxonomy): Eukaryota > Metazoa > Chordata > Actinopteri > Characiformes > Alestidae > Bryconaethiops > Bryconaethiops microstoma. Next base: position 3,971 of record JBBJLS010072725.1, read on the forward strand.
TGAAGACAGGAAACGATTTGAAAGACCAACTGGCCGACCAGTCAGGTGTGCAAAGCAAAACCCCCACATCACCAACAATGACCTGTAGGAAGATTTACCCAGCATGGTCGAGTCATGCACTGGCCCACTGTGTGGTATTGTTGTACAGACACCAATCCCACACCTCAATTGTTACCTCATCTCAATCTGATGTTTGTCGCACAACACCTAGATGTGAACCAGAGGCGTTTTGGAATCCAAAATGGATCTCTCTGGCCACAGTTACCAACAGTATTGTTTGTGGAGATCTGCTGTAGTTCAGGTTATCTGGACAGTGGCACAGTAAATGTGGAAGTAGAAGAAAGCATGAATTCTAATATCAACAAATCCCTGAAGTTTATGTTCCACAATCAGTGAAGGTGCTAAAGAAGAAAATAAGTTGGATATTGCAAGAAGTCAATGACCACAACATCAAAATCAACCTTAAAGTTGTGGTTAAAACAGAAATATAAACTAAACAAACATGCACTTCAAATAAAACCTCAGACGTATCCTCACTTTCATTAGATCCTGCTACGTTTTTTCAGAAACACCTATCACTTACTGACTGGAGCCCCTATGTTACTGCACTACTCTGTCCATCAGTGTAAAGAGACCACCACTGTCCAGGTACTATTTGGGACCACCCAAAAATATCCAACCAAGAGCAGCTCTGTGGTCAGAAACAAACCAGCAGCTTCAGTTTCTAAGAATACACCAACTGAGGTTACAAAGGTGGAGTTTCCAATAAAGTGTCCAGTAAGTGTATATTGAGTGCAGAAACACTTTTATATCCACGTCCAAATAATACAAAAAAATAAATAAAATGAACAATGTTCGTGATGGGTCAAAGATATATGTAGTGTAATTAATACATTAATACATTCTAATGTTTTCTTAACCTTCCAAACAATCTAGATTTGATTAAAATGTGACTGAAAGTGTAAAAAAAAATGCAAATAGGTACTCTCAGATGTCCAAGGTATAGCTATCCAAACCATCCCACCCTTTGGACCAATCAGAATGCGTCCTGAAGAACACCACACTTCTACAGCAGAGTGTAGGCACACTCACCAGCGCTAGAGGGCGCTGCCTGCCTAAAATTGTAAGCTTATGTTTCTTATAACAATATAATAATAATGATAATTTATTATTGTTAATAATCATAATAATATAATTACTATATTATTATTATTATTAGTAGTAGTAGTAGAAATACTATTATTATTATTGGTAGTAGTAGCAATAGTAGTTGTAGTAGTAGTGGTAGTATTAGTGCTAGTAATGGTAGTAGTAGCAGTAGAAATATTATTATTATTAGGTAGTAGAAGTAATGTTATATCATCATATTGCCATGAAACACGGTGTAACTTATTTAACTTTATTGACTACTGTATTTATACAGACGTTGTTTAAGTTGTTTAAAGACATTGCTCTTTTAAAACAAAGACTTGTTTTTACCGAATTTCCTCTTTAAAATAAATAAAGTGCCTACAGTTACTCCTTCATCTTCATCATTCTCATATCATCATCTTCCTCATTTTTATCGTCATCATCTTCTCCTTCATCATCATCATCATCATCATCGTCATCTACTTCCTCTTTCTCTTTTTCTTAATTTCCCTTCTTCTTTTAGTTCTTTCTCATTTTCATCATCTTCATCTTTTTCTTCATCATCTCTTCTATATATTTTCTTCTCCTTCCTCTTTGTCACCATCATCTACCTCTTTTTCTTCTTTTTTCATCATCTTCTTCCTCTTCTTTTTCTTCTTAATTTCATTTTTCTTGAATGTTTTTGAATGTTTTAAAGCTCGTTTAGAAGCTCGACAAAAACAAAACATAACTGATGACAACGAATCCGCTGTCGTCCAATCAGGTGGGAGGTGGGCGGGGTTAGAAGGAGGCTAGCCTTCATAAGGTGCTGCGCCCGCGTTTTGGGCACTTCATTCCGGAGCGCATCAGAGAGAGAACTGTGATAAACTGTAAACACACACACACACAGTGAACTGAATGAGCTGTGGGTGCCTGGAGGAGGAGACTGTAGTTCAGCCTGTGAGAGCCGCAGGTGGAGATGCTCTGCTGAGATGGAGAGATCCCGACCCCCTGTGATCCGGCTGGAGCCGGGCCCCCTGTTCTCCTGCCTGCTCCTCACCGCACTGGCCTGCAGGAGCGGGGCCGCACAGGCAGGTAAGAGACAAGCAGTACAGATAAAACTTCAGGAGGAGAAGACAGTGATGCTCACTGTGAGGTTTTGTGAGGCTGAGTCTTCTTTCAGACAGTCTGTAGCAGAGACACCGTGCACTCTTTATAACCGTTCTGTACACTTTAGAGTGCTTTCCAATAAGTTTTTTCTGACAGACCTTTTGGTCTTTTTATTTATTTGTTTGTTTGTTTATGTATGCATGTGTATATATAAGTATGTGTGTATTTGTATGTATGGATGTGTATATGCATGTGTGTAAGCAAGTGTGTGTGCGTGTGTGTATGAATGAGTGTATATGTATGTGTATGTATGTGTGCATGTGTGTGTGCGTGTGCACGTGAGTGTGTATGAATGTATGTAGGTCAGTATGTATGTATTTATTTATTAGTTTACGTAGTTTTATTCAAGTTTCAAACTGACTTAAGCAGTGATTCTCTGGGCCGTCTGTGAGTGAAAGAAGAGAAAAAAAACTATTTACGGAGGTATAGAATGTTTCCCACGTGAGTTTGAGAATATCAATTAGGAGTCGAATTGTTGAGTCTGGAGTGGCCACTGTGTGGCGCTGCACCACCAAGAAACAGCACTGTCCCCTCTTTTCCCTTTTTCCCCATTCCACATGTTCCCATGGTTTACCTTTCCCGTGGAGTTCCTTTGGATTTCTCATTTTTTGCCTCTTTTCTCTTCCCTCATACTGAAGTGAGAGTCTCCTAAATCTGTTTAACTTGTTTGTATGTGTAAATTTATATGAGCATGTGCACCTGTGTTTCATGGTGAACGGGCCGATAGAAATGCTCCAAAATGACCAGGACTGAAATCATTCTAAACTGACTCCCATCATAGATATTTTATAAAGCATGAATGAAAGAGGATTTATAACTCGATCACTGTCCTGACCCATTTATTTCCAAGTGAGAACGCAGTTACATCTGATTTCATAATTACTAGAATGTTTATTCTCTAATGAGATATTTTGATGCCTTGTTACACCCCTAATAGATCTTTGGTTCAATGTTAGGTGAGTTTCTACAAAGCATCTTGTTGGTTCTGTTCACGACTGAACTAGCACTCTGAAGGGTGCAAATAGTGTATTTTACTGTTGTTTATAATGTTAAACCAGCACTGACCAACAGCCCAGTCCAGCACTCTGATGTCATACTTCACCCCTCCACCATCCAGCTCTAATCTCATCAGTAAATTGTCGAATATATGTCATGAGTGCATCGAACCGTCGTCTAATGAACCGAATCGTGAGTTGACTGTATTGATAAGCCCTTAATAACTATGAAATGTAACTGAACCTTAAGTTGCCCTGCGATTTACTGGAGACCTGTCCTAAATGTTTCTCCAGCTGTCGCCACTGTGGGCACTGGGACAGGCTTCAGCACACCCACAACCCTGGATAAGGATAAGCGTTTCAAATAATGGGTGGATGGATGGATGGAGGAATCTTATGTTCATGTTTAATCTAACCCTAAACCTAACCTTTACCTCAGCACTGTTGATAATCCACTGGGTTTCACCGGATTGTGTTCTGACAGTGTTACGAACGGTTATAATGAGTGGTAGTAATGACCGCAAAGCAAATTAGCCCCTTTGGTGAGTGTCTGTGTACAAACACATAAAACAAACAGAGAGGGTGAGCGCGAGAGAGAGAGAGAGAAGCAGATGGCACAGAGTTTGACCCTGGCTGAGATGTGACATTCATGTTCTGAAGAAAATTGCTGTTGGCTGACTAGCGATTGGAATCAAATTATTAATCAGCTCCGACTCAGATTACAGTCCGCTGGAGGGTTCGCGGGAACACGGGGGGTGAATATCTCTCAGTAATTAAACTTGTCAGCTCTGGCTCGTGGACCTGAGCAGAGAGGAAGAGGCACATCATTCTTTTTTAAAATGAGCGAGCGTTTAAACCGCATGCCCGGATCATTGTATGTAAATATCTATAATTAGTTTCTCTCGATGCCTGTGAATAACAACTAAGAACAGAGTACCGAAAACAATGAACTCATTAGTGCGCTTTACTATCTCAAGTTGAATGGAAGTGTTTGTTGGGGTGAATTAATTAGAAAACGTTTGGCTTTATCTCTTCTTCATGTTCTGCATGTGTTTCTGTGTGTGCGTGAGTGAGAACATGCTCATTGATGTTACTTAGTTAAGTACCAGTCTTTGGTCAAGAGTTGCAAGGAAGCCCAAAGGTCACAATACTATCAGGCAGAGTAGGCCAGTGTGTGGTCAGTGCCTCCTCCACCACCAAGTTCCTGAAGGTTCCCTATGAATGTCCTCAGCCATGGACTCCTTTGATACTCATCTACTCGCTTCATATTGACTGCCACCAGAGTTTTACCCGCTCACTAATCTTGGAATTCTCCTCAGTCTCCTCCACAGTTCTGGGAGACGTGTGTCCCCTCCCAGCACTGATTGGCGTGGATTTCTGTGTTTGTGTTTTGCCTGCCCGGTTCCTTTAAAGCTGCAGTTCTCAAACTTTGTGTGTATTAAGTGCCACTGTACCCCCTTTTACCTTTACTCATCCTGTCCACAGCCCCCCACACTCAGCCCCATCACCCAGAACCTCATCCATTATGCTGGCTGTCTCCACAGCCGTTGCTGACCTTGTCAATTGCGCTGTTCCTCGACATTACAGATTGTTAAGTGGGCTCTAGGCAGCTGTGAATTTTGATTGGTTGGTATCTACATTAAATTTGAATAATGTTTATCATCTACCATTTTTGAACAGTGTAATGACCTTGTCTCGAATCAGGTCATTTGATCTCTTTCTCCAGACCTGCCGCAACAGAGCCAATCTAAACATGTCCCCCCACCCCTTTAGCACCCTCCTGTGGTCTCCCAGGGGGCTGCGGCTCCCAGTTCGAAAACCACAACTAAAGTAAAGTCCGACTTCCTTTTGGAGGCTCTGTGGATCAGTACATCTTCTATGGCTTTGTGCTACAGAGAGAGATTTTTCCCTGATAAGCCCCACTGTCACACTGCCAAAGAAAACATTTGGACTGCAGTGCTGTTAAAAAAAAAAAGCCCAACTCCAGACTAAAGCTACAAAGAAACTGGTGAGGCCATTGTGTGCAAACTGGGGAGGAAAAAAAAAACTTTGCTTGTGCTCCCAAACTCCCAGTGGTGAACCTTCTCCCAAACATGCAGTTCCCTAGGCATGGGGTAAACCATTACAGCGGGGTGTAATCCTCTCCCTCATGTCTTTTAAGGATGCTAGTGAGGCACAAAAAGCTGCGGGGATTTGTTTTTCTGTTGCTGGAGGGTACGTTCGTCTGTGTGCTCATAATTCCTCTCAGAAGACAAATGCCTGCAGGTTCTGTTTTGAGGGAGCGGGGCCAGAACTCCCTTTTCTTTCTCTTTCCTTCCTCCTTTAAATGTCCAGCACTGTATTTTCTGGTCTTACTTAACCTGGTAGCTACATAATGTGATTTTCTGCATACGTCTACCTCTGAGGAGCTCTGATGTAAAACCTGACTTCTGAAGACCACCAGAATGTTTGCACACTTCTCCTCCAACCACCGTTTTGGAATTAAACTTGTTTACTCATGGTGAATTGCTGTGTACCTTATATTACACACTGCACCTCATGTTGCCTATTATAGCACCTCCTATAGAAAGTGTAGCCAGCTGTATGGGACGAGACAAATCGCATTTCAAAATGGCCAAAATGTGTGTGTGTGTGTGTACACATTTGTATATATATCAGAATCAGAAAACTTTATTGATCAATCCCCATAAATTGCTTATAACTGCACGGTCAGACAGAGACAAGGACAATATAAATTATAAAGTCAAAATAAATTCAATAAAAAATCTGCAGAGAATAGAAAATACATCATGCTATGCTATATACACACAAATTCTGGGTATTAATCCTACAGATATGCAACTTTCAATCAACTGAATTACTATTAACACAAATAGTGATTAGGAAGATGTTTTGGCTGAGTATAGAGATACACACACACACACACACACATACACACACACA
>JBBJLS010072726.1:0-10187 GCA_037577275.1 Bryconaethiops microstoma
TTATTATAGCAAAATACAGTCGTTTGTACTTTTTTGAGTGCTTCTCTCACCTAAGGTCAGCGCTTTTGCCGCGACAGACCATGGCAGACAAAAGTTAAGTTGAAAAGCTTCCAACTGTATATTGGTCATGCCAACAGACTCTGATCTGTCACCTGTTGCTGTCCGGTCAGTGCATGTTTTTTCAGTGGACACGCACAAACATGGCAGCAGGAATGTCAATGGCCCCCTTGAGTCAACACTACGGAGACGAGATTCTCCACTCGCAGAGACATGAGCACTGTTAACACAAGGACTCTGTCTTCAGCCGGCCAAACATGAGGCCATACAGGTCAAACTCTGCTGGGAGAACAGTCTCACAGAACACTGGGTTTTATAGTCCCGTGGGGAATGGGAATTATCTTCTCCTCAGAGGGGGGAAAAGTGTTCTAGAAAAAACACATAAAAAACAATACTGAGAGGCTGCTTTTACTCAGCTGAGCATGATGAAACAAAAGAGTACATGGGGATACATAATGTGCAAACATAAGCAAACAGAAAGATTCTGCTTCTGTGATGTTATTCCAACTCTTGCTCTGTGATCTGCACTCATATGAGAGATAGAAAAGTTATTTACTAAGCTGAGACTTCCCCAACTCTCCTGTCTTTTACCACAAGCCCACATGAAGACATCTCCCTTTTAGCCTTGCTAAAGTAGGCACGAGAACTAATCTTATAGGGGTTAAGTGGAGGCTTTTTAAGAAATCTCTCCTTTTCTACTAACTAGGAGAGTGGCGTTCAGGCCTCTCCAGTGCACAGGCTGGGTGCTGCAGAAAGGTGAACCAAGGCTCATTATATACAACTTGAAATTTAAAGAAAGACAGGTTTAAAATTTTCCGAATGCTAGACCAATGTGCTCGCCCCTCTGGCCTGTCGGTCCTGTTTATTAGCACTGTAAACTACCAACATGAGCATGTTTGCATTTTTGTGCTTATACGTCACAACTTTAGTGCATGAGGACTGAAGTGGGAGGGTTTCTTGTATGAATTTTTTATTTGGTTCTAAAATGTGACACTGGTTACTGTAAACAGCTACTTGTTTAAGGAGCCCATATAATGAAAAAAATGTACATTTTGCTTTTTTCAAAATATACCATTCAATCTGACTACTCACAGTCCGTACCTGAAAACAAAACTGCAAAAACAGCTTGTTTTGAGTTGACTGTTTTTGTCATATCACAAAACCAACACATTTACAAGCTGTCACAGTCAGAAAACTTTTCTTAAAGAAAAGAGAAAGAGATGGATATTTCTCTGAGCACGACTCTTGTTCCAACGTGCTTCAAAACCATCATCATCATTACCCGTGCCAAAGAAGTCATCAGTGTCCTGCCTCAATGTCTATTGTCCTGTCGCATTCACACCCATCATTATGAAATGCTTCGAGAGGCGTGTTATGAGGCACATCAAATCAACTGCCCCCTCAGTGGACCCCCTGCAGTTTGCATACCATCCCAACTGTTCTACAGATAATGCCATCACCACTACCCTAAACCTGGACCTTACTCATCTGGACAAAAAGGACACTTATGTGAGAATGCTGTTCATAGACTTCAGTTCAGCATTCAACACCATCATTCCTTAGCATCTGATTGGGAAGCTGAGACACCTCCCTCTGCAACTGGAGCCTTTCTGACTGGGAGACCTCAGTCAGTCAGGATCGGGAACAACATCTCCAGCATCACCACGCTGAACACAGGGGCCCCCCAGGGCTGTGTGCTCAGCCCTGTGCTTTTCATGCTGCTGACCCACAACTGTGCAGCAATGCACTCCAGCTTGAACCACATCATCAAGTTTGCTGATGACACAACTGCAGTGGGTTTGATCAGCAAGATTGACGAGGCAGCATACAGAGAGGAGGTGCAACAGCTGACGGACTGGTGCAGAGCCGACAACCTGTCCCTGAATGTGAATAAAACAAATCAGATGGCTGTTGACTTCAGGAGGGTGCAACGTGATCACTCGCTGCTGAACATTGGTGGCTCCTCATTGGAGATTGAATGGATGAATAGAACGGTTTAAAATCTTGTTATATTAACTTATATTAGAATTTAAGAACACCTCTGACCTGTTCAGTTACTAAGGAACAACACAGCCTATCACAAAAGCTTCTTTTCACAGTCTAAGACAAAGGGGCTGCTTTATGTGTACAAATTGATCTTGCGAAAAAATGATTATTATTTATTATTGTTTTGGTATATAAATCCCCACAAACAACATAAATGAATCACAAGGGAAATGGTATCAGGCCCTACATAACTATTAAGATAAAAAGCTGATTTTGTCCATATTTATAAATAACAGTATCTCATACAGTATCACTGCATACACAAGTCTATTTCAGATTACTCAGCAACTTGGGATTGTTTGATATAAATGTGTTTTTATTTACACATCCTGTTTGCATGACATTAATTAGCTGGCCACAAACGTACATTACTTGTTATTTACATTAGCCTCTTAGCTCCAGTGCAAAACTAAAGAAGCAAATTTCAGACACAAAACATGTCTCAGCTGATTATCTGCTTTTGGGGTGATGGGAAAATTGTGGTGTTTTTCCATGACTGCTTTAACAACAACACCTGTTAAAGAATTAGGGGAAACTCTCAACACAGCAGTCTTAAGGGTCAGAAAAGAAAGGGCATTTGTAAGATGCAGTGTCACATGAAGTGACAGAGTATAGCAATTGGCATAACATACAGAAAGATGAGGCTACACTGTACAACATGGTTGATATGATAAAAGCCTCTAAAACGAGGCTTTAGAATTTGATGTCTTTAGAATTTGAGAAATGACCTGTAAACAAATGAGAGAAGCAACTGGTGAAAAATCTCTGCATTGACATGCACGTGCTTACAAAATGGCTGTGCACATCTGTCATTTAGTCAGCTGGCCTGTCATTTGTAATAGCCCAACTCTACATGCCAAGCCAAGAGTCATTTTCATTTCAAATGGCACCACAGTAAAGGCATTCAGGGATTGTTCCAAACTCACTCCCTTACCCATCTGACAGTCTCAAACTGCCCCACAAGTACTCAAAACACAGCATCACTCATTTACAGTCATCATGAACACAAGGCAGAGCATCCCTTTGGCTCTTTTATGGTGCCTGTTCACTGTATTTAAGGATACAGAAATATTATCTAGATATTAACTAAACACATTTGAGAAAAGGGTCATTTCAGTGTTAATTACATATTTGTTCCCCAACGTTCTTCAAAAAAATCAATTATTCTGGGTCCCTTTTCAGCTCCAGACACTCGGCCTTTGGGGAAAATGCATTTTCACTGGGGCTTTTCAACCATGGCAGGATTTCACATATTCTATAACCCCATATTTCAGAATCAGAATCTGTTCCTGCTTTGTTTTGACTAATACAGTATGCAACGCTTGCATTGTTAACTGCTTTGGACTGCCTCTGCAGTGTAGGAGGAGACGCATGCTCAATCCCCAAACCTCCCACACATGTCCAAGCCAGTGCTGGAGGGAAGAACAGAGCTCCAGGCACCACTGACTCAGCAGCTGAGAGGAAACGAGTATGGCCGAGGAAAATGTGGAGAATAAATCAACGCCGAAAGAGAAGAACAGAAGAGCCTCCACAGCACCATCACTGTTTCCAACATCCTCTTGTCCTTCAAAAGAACACTGCATGGCCCCTGTCCATTTATCTCCTGGTGACAGCAAGGCAGCTTAGAAGGTAGTGTGCTTTATCTGATGCTAATGGCCTTTTCTTTTGACCAAGGCTAAGACATATAAAATACTTTGAGAGACTAAGCAAAAACAACAGGCTTGACAGAAACAGATGATGCACCCAAGAGAGATAGCAAGCCACACACGCTCTTACACACACCCATACATGTGAGCACATCCACCCCAAAAACACAGCAATTTTCACCCGACTGATCTCAACACGACAGTAATTCCCAGTCTATACATGCAGTCAGAAATGTCATCTTCGCATTATTAGCCTGACCTTTTCTTTGAGTATCGAGTTAGCAGCGGCAGACTATGCTAATGGCCAAGGATTGAATCTCGTCCCATGGTGTTATCATAATCAGCCTGTGAGTGCAAGAAAAATGATCTTACATCTGCAAAGACATCCTCATAAAGCTCAATTTCAGGAGTGCATCAAAGCACCAGTTTGGGGATAAAGGATATTTGGAAGCACTGATCATTTAGTGTGAATGGGGGAGCTAAACAGCTGTGGGTTGAACAGACAGATATATATAAATGTGCTATTTTTGTGACATCACAAAACAGTGAAATAATTCAGATAGTTCTGCAGTTTAATTCTCACACATGGACAACCTGATTAGTGAAAAGTATTTTATAAAGTATTAAAAGTGTGCTACATTTTAAAAAGTAATTTTAAAATTTTGGTTTCCATGGCATGGACCACTTAATAAGCAGTCATAATAGACAAATAAAAAAAGGCAACTAGGACCTTTGGCTTGCCAAATAGTAAGGTCACATCCACATATACGCTGTTAAAGCTTCTAAAATCAGTCAACATTATATCTGTTAGCTTTTTCACATATTCACAGATCATCAGATAAAAGCTTACTGTTGCTGTTTTCTACCATACCATTTATAAATTAATTTAAACAATTAATACACCTCTTTATGAGGTTAGTCTTATACAGTGATACAATGTTGATAAAAAAGAAAATGCCTTGAGGCATTTATTCCAGTTTGGTAGGTAACATCCCAGTCCACTACTTGAATAATACCTTCCTGCTGGTGGACGAGAAATCATCAGTTATCATATTATGTACGTTTGCATCTATTGGAGTTACAATTAAGAAATACAGCTAAGAAAATGAAAACAGAAATTGTACAAAAGCACTAATACAAATAAAAATGCATAATCTGGATTGGCCATGATCAAAATCAGACTTTATCTCCAAACATGCTATACAAAACTGGCTAATTTATTATTTAATAATTTAGGCCCATCATTGTTGCAATGTTATGACCTAAATAATGTGAGGCAGTAAGTGAACTTACACATATTTTAATGTTTCTGCTACTTCTACATCAACCTGTTACAGCATAATTATGTATGATTAATTGTGCTAAACAGTTAACTGCATCTTAGATTAGAGAAAGCACTTTATTTGAATTGTAATATTTAACAACACATCTGCAACACATTTTTTTTGCTTCTAAAGGCACTTTCAGTTGATAAACAGCTTGATTATTTAGAACTGCTTAAAGAGAAAAAGGGGAAAAAAAAAGATTGTTTGGGATTAATCCAAATATGTTCTTGTTTCATATAAAACTAAAAGCCTAAAAACTAAATACAAACCAAAATAAACCTCTTCCTGTCACGGTATTCCCTTTCTCCTGAATGAGGGCAGGTGCGGAGGCAGACATACTTTTTCAATTGTTTTCTTTATTTTTCCCAAAAACATAACACAAGTGGCACGAGGGCCAGAATCCAAAACAAAAGGAGAAAAGAGAACAGAAACACAGCCACTCTGGATGAGGGTTGACCCACACTAGAAACATACAACACAACCCCTTTTAAACAAAACACAAATCCCAACCACCAATAAGGAAACATAAGCAAAAAGCACAAACTAAAACCCAGCTGTGATTCATTACTACTAAAACACCCCATAAGACTTCAAAATAAAAGTACAAAACAAAACCTTAACAAGGGTGGCCTCTAGCAGCCACAAACCTTCACTGTCCTCAGCCCTGACACCTCCTTTTCAGTAATTACAATGTTAAAATGAGTGCATTCTGAAAACTAATAAGCTAAAAAAATGAACATTTTAAAATTATAATAACTAGGTGTTACGCCTGGGCCACCTCGGTTGCTCCCAGCACGGAGCGTGTCCCAGAGTTTTGACCAGGTTACAGCCAACCATTTATAGTGGAGGTAGGTATCTCCGAAGTGGGCTTAGGAGCGGTGTTGTCACAGAGCTATGATACCCCACAAAATATACACCCCTTCGTCTTCTTCTCCCGCAAGCTGACCGAGGAAGAGCACAATTGTGCTATTGCCAATTGTGAACTTCTGGCGGTCAAAGCAGCATTACAGGAGTGGTGTCACTGGTTGGAGGAAGCTAGATAACCCTTTGTGATGTACACAGACCACCTCAACTTAGAATATATCTGGCAGGCTAAATGGCTTTGCCATCGACAGGCCAGATGGACCCTGTTCTTTAGCAGCTTCGACTTTGCTATCGCCCTGGTTCTCACAATCTCAAGGCAGATGCCTTGTCCAGGTGGTACTCAACTCTTGGGGAGCAAGCTACTAGTGAACCCCCAGTGCTCATTCTTGCGTCCATTAGTTGGGATGTGGAAGCAGAGATTGAGCGGCTGAATACTTTGAATCCTGTACCTGAGGCTTGCCCCGAGGGCAAGGTTTTTGTACCTGAGACACTCAGAGAGAATGTAATTAAGTGGGCACATCAGTCTCCTGCTACCGGACATCCTGGGGTAGACCGTATTGTCGAGGTGCTTAGACATAAGTACTAGTGGCCATCGTTACAGGCAGACGTGGAAAGGAGCGTAGGCTCTTGTTCCATCTGTGCAGTGTCAAAGGTTCCCCATGCACTGCCTGCCCGGAAATTTACACCCCTCCCGGTGCCGAGGTGACTGTGGTCCCACATTGCGGTGGACTTTGTCACAGACCTTCCAGTGTCAAAAGGGTACACAGTTGTATTGGTGGTGGTGGATCGCTTCTCGAAGGGGGTCCAGTTCCTTCCGTACTGTTCCTCACCCACCACCGTGGAAGTGGCTGCAGCACTTTTCCGAGCTGTGTTTTTGCCTTATGGCATCCCAGAGGACATCCTGTCTGACCGAAGTCCCCAGTTTATCTCACGCATCTGGGACACATTTATTTAAAAAGTGGGGACTACTGTCAGCCTGAGTCAGTTCTTCCCGACTTATTGCCATGCGCGACAGCACGACTAATAAGTTAACTTGACATGGGTGAGGCAAGCCCACCATAGACAATAGCTCCAACCACTCTTCACCCTGTGGTCAAGAGGAACGCGGAGGAACTCACTGGTTTCCTTTCAACTTTCTAAGTGAGACAAATTCACAGGCCTTGACAAAATTGGTTGCTAATGGAAGGACAGGCCTATAAATATGGCTGCTATATTGATAGAACTTTACTTCTCATTCCCCAGTCGTTGACCCCCTTCTTCATTCTCCTTTGAGCAGACAAAGAGTCAAGCAACACCTGACTATAATCCTCCTTTTCCTCCTCGCAGGTGATTACTAGGGAGCTAGGGATTTTATAGTGGGCCTATGTTTGACTTGCACACAGTTGATAATGTCTCATTGATAATTGTCCTCATTCAAGGATCAAGGTAGTATGTTATAGGTTTCTGAGCTCAAAAAGAAGCCCTCAGCAATTCATATCATATTTCAACTCAAAAAGGTTTTCACTTATAAATAAAGCTAAATGAAGCGGAATGCAGGAACATGGGAAAAGAGCTCAAAAGGCTATTTACAGAAGATGGAGTGCTTGATATTTGAATCCCCTTTCATAATCTGGCTCATATCTTTTTGTCTGCTCTTTCCTATGCAATTTCTCAAGATGCTTGAGAGGATGAAACATTTAACTGTATCTATGATATTTTGAAAAATAACATAGCATTATTAACTCATAGAAGTGGCCAAGGAAAGACATGCTGTATATCAGTATTAAAAGGGAAGCCCACCATCTTTTTAAAATTTTGGGCCGTAGTTTGACAGTATCCTCACTAATTTGAGGGCACAAAACTCATTTTTTTGGCATGCACCCAGATCGTCAAACTGATCTTGCATGCATTTCATGCTGGTAGGAGTGGTGATCTTAAACCAGGCGTGGACAAGTGTATTCTCGGGCGTGTTGCTATTTTAAATTAAAGTGAAATTAAATTGGGCTTTTGACTGACAAAAAGCATGTCTAAAGTCAGAAGTGCATTATTCAACTATATTTAAGCGACACGTTTCAGACATGTACGGGGGCACGATGCTTGTTCCAGACATATAAAACAAAAAAACTCCTCGCAATGCATGAATACATGTTTACTGGTGGTTGTGGATAGTAAATAGTCATATTTCCACTGAACCCAGGTTCTTGTAACCACCACTGTAAAGAAATAAGAGCTAGTAAGCTTTTCTATAAAGTACCATTTCACATTCGACTACTATGAATGACCTTATTAACAACCTGAATTATGCAAAGAAGTGAAACAAATAAACTTTCTTACTCATTGTTCAATGAAACAAGCTATCAAATTCTATTTAAATATAGATTATAAACATTCAGTTTAGATGTCTTTGCTACATTTTTGTCATTTCTTAATGTTTAGACTTGAACCTGTGAGTATAGAATGTAAGTATAACTAAACATAATTAAGTATGTACTGTGTAAATAGTATAACGTGTAGTAAGTCATGACTTCTTATGGTTAAAGCAGAGAAGGAGCATGCACTAAAACATGCTATAGCATGAGAAACAATATGGAGTGAGATGGATGAAACATTACAGCTTGGAATCTTTTATTTGGACCCTGTGTTTCTGATACTGTATAGGAAAGTGGTTTTAAATGTGGGTAGCCTATGTGAGTCTTTAATAATGAAAGCTGCTAAATAACAGAAAACATCTATGAATAACAGTTGGAGTTAAATGTATTTACAGGGATAAGGGCTGAGAGTTTACTAAAGAGAATGTGTTTGAGATATGGATGATAATATAAAGCTGAATAGCAAGCTCATGATAAAAAATAGAGTAGCCAAAAAATAGTTTTTTGCTATTTAATAAAGAGGAAATTACAAACAAATAGGAAAATAAATCCAATGCAACATTTAAACAATTGCATTTCAAATATGGCAAATGTTTTCATTTCCTGAGAAAAAAATCACCTGAATTGGAATAAAGAAAAAGTGTTCAAGGACAAACAACACTCCTTTATCAGGTTGATCTATCATTTCCATGTGTGTGCTTATACAGGCTGATAGCATTAACCACTGTTTTGTGTCCCAACTCAAAACACAGGCAGAAAAGAATAAAAATCCATCTGAGGTGAAAAAAACGGGGTAACGCTTTACTGAAAGCCTACATAAGCGTTTCAGTATGACTGACAAATCTATAGAGGCATTTATAAAGCTTTATTTCAACAAGCATTAGCTGTCATAACACTTGCTGAGGGGAAATGATACATCCTACTCACAGAGGCTGCCTTTCAGTAAAGTGTTATTGAAAATGGTCAATGATCATTTTGACGGGCATCAGTAACAATAGATATTGTCTCTCAAACAAGAAGTATTTACTCTTCTAAAATTCAAATCATGAAAGAAAACAGCTAAAATTGTTTAAGACAGTATAAGCTACAAATACCTCAAAGGTTGCAATCAGGCTAATTACTGATTTAGGGCTGAAACTGTAAACTAATTACAGGGTAGAGAGTGAGTGAGGTGCTCCAGCATGCTACATGAGAGTAGAATGGTGAGACTGGGAAACCATTGTATACTGATGGTATCTTTTATCTCCCTTCACTGATAGGCCTAATACACAGGGCTCTAGAGGGAAGGGGGGTTCTAATGTGATCAGAAGGCATTGTTTCCATGCTCATTAAACTACAGGAGGTTCAAAGGTCTCCTTGCAGTTGACAAGTCAGCCCCCTTCCCTCCCCCATCAATACCCTCCTTTAACCCCCTGCTAAAGACAAGGGAAGACTTAGAAAAACAAGCAGAAGAAACAAAGGGAAGAAGAGAAGGGGGGAGAAACAGCTGAGATGGCTTCTTGTGATGATTCAGCCATCCTGCACATATACACAATGGGCTTTTAAGTTTGAAACAGCAGGAAGCCACTTTCTTACAGACCGCAATGGTTGTTGGGGATAGCTCCTTAGATGGACATTGGGTTTAAAAAAAGAGCGTTAAAAGAAGATGAAGTCGGACCCACCAGCTCTGGGATGTCCTATGAGTTGGGATACACTGGCTTATGTAAGAAGACAATGGATCACTCCCATGAGCCTTACGGTACAATATGCTTACACCTAGTGACTGACAACACCAGACATAATTGCTTACTAGCATGTACTCTGAATATTGGGGCTTAAATAAAAACACAGGCTGACACACATATTTATACACACGTTAAGGATTTAATATAACAAGAAGTAAGACTAAGACTTTATATATA